>JAMKCH010020522.1:0-21280 GCA_023653785.1 Ophioderma brevispina | reverse complement strand
TGAACTCTTTGTTTTTTGAACCCGCTTGCTTATGATGAGATATAAAGGTCTGTAATACAACTTCAAATCCAATTCAAGTCAGGATTTGTGGAAAATAAAACCCAGGGGGTATCATTAAAATGTTATGTTAAACACGTAATTGCTGTCCTTTACTTCATCTCTTTTAATTATCAATAACCACTGGTATTTTTCCCAATCAGCTTAAAGTTGCAAAAGTTAGCCCTATTTTCAAATCTGACGATGCCCAAGAATTCAATAATACCGCCCAAAAATGTTCTTCCGGCTTTCTCTAAAATCTTTGAACGACTAATTCAGAATAGGCTTGATAATTTTATCTCACGATATAATTTGCTGCATCACCGACAATTGGCAGGTATGGAAGCATACAATGGAAATCGTTCTATCTGACAAGAAAAATAATTTCACCTTATTAGGGTTGTCCTTTCTATAATGATTTACCTCAAAAACTGTTATGTGAATTCGGAAATTCAACAAAAAAAAATTGTATTGATGATTTTCTGATCATGATATTTTCCTTCTTATATGGGAGGTGGATATGATTTCATTTTACCAGTTATCAAAATTTGTTAAATCTGCCTTTGAATCTCGTGACAATGATATTAATATTTTGATTTCGTAATCACTCTTAGCTTAATTCTATTCATGTATTAATCTCCGTAGCGTATAAGAGATATGTAGTTTAGATGTTTTCATTTTATATAATTTGAATGTACTTATTTTTGGTGCTGTCAATTAAAAAAAATAACTGGATATGTTTGGGGTATATTTTTGGATATGGGATATTGCTGTGATATGGTGGCCGTCCTTACGAGCTTTCTCATTTCGGTCACACTGCAATGTCTATTTTACTTGATTGATCAATATAATGTTATTTTGGTAAATAAATAAAACTGAAACTAAAGATTCCATTAACAGATTAACAGATTCACAACTGTGGGTTTAATCTCATTTTACTTGACGTCCAAAAAGATACAGCACATGACCCCAGTCCTATCACAGTGCAACGTTAGAAGTTGACTGACTATTCGGTTTTTAGTTTTAGTTGGATTAATAATGGGTTATGGATGTTGAAAGACAGTTATTTTTGACATGTCACAGCAAACAGAGTCTCGCGCATTACACAACCTCTCTGTGGGCGATGTTTGCCAAATTGATCTGCAAAAACCACCATATTGTAGGTTCGGGTTCCGTTCAAATCAATATTTAACAAAGTGGTCACAGGTTATTCCACTCGCTAACTATATATAGAATATATCAAGCAACGTCAGCGTAATAGTACCGGGTCTGGACAATACCCTGGAGACTGTGATAACCCTGTCGAACTAGGGTCCTGGACGCACTCTCGCTTATAAGACCCACCCCATCCGAGGAGGAAGACGGAAGAGTAAAGTCTGTTCCACGCACTAACATCTTGAACACCAAACTCACTGGCACAAGATGGGTGCTCGCCACATACCATAAGATCGAAGGCACTTGCCATGTGCCGCTACTAATTGTGCAGAGTAGCCTGCCCTGTATGGGAAGATCAACCCATGCAAGAAGCTTGATCCAGGTAAGGCCTAATGCCGGCTTCTCCATAGGATGCCTCGTCCAACACCAACGAAACCTGTACATCCTGCAGGAAGTTGCTCCACCAGACAGCCGTCGTGGCCGTAGCGAGCATGCAAGAGAGCGTAGGCAATATCCAATGTGAAGCACCATATGTGGACAGAAACCTGCTTCTAACCGTCTTAAATCCATAGAGAGCTTCTTAAGCAAAGTCCAACCTCTTGAAACAGTCTCTAAGGAGGTGAAGAGAGAGTCGCCTTGTGGAAAGAAGGACTTGCCATCAACCAATGAACATCTATCGGTATTGAACCGTGATCATCTCCCACCTGGACTGACTCCGCATGGCCTGAATGGCGATGCTCAATAGATTGAGAACCAGAACTGGCCGAAACTAAGGTTTCCTTGCAGAAGTGGGGCTATCTTGAAGCAGACCAGGATACTACCACCTGTGGTGTGGAACACCCACTACTGGAACACCTCTTGGTCTGGCCCACTGCTGTAGCACAAATGCACAAACAGGAACCTTGCGGAATTCATTGAAGCAGCCATACATTGTACCGGCATGGCATCTTGCTGGATCAGTGATTTGAGAACCTCAGTGTTTGGACACGATAAGAAGCATAACGAATGCAACGTAGTGCATTGTAGAAATAGCAAAACAAATAGGTAGAGTCTGTGGGCTTAAAGTTTCGCGTCTAAGCATATTCTTGACCACAGGTCAAATGTGCTTATACCCCTGAGGTACCCTGGTTTTTCCTCCTCCTAAAACTGGGTTTCTTTCTTTCTTTCTTCTTCCCAACGTTTATACTGATGTAATTTTAAGTGAATTTGAAAAAGTATATCTCATGCCACTATATGACACAATACGTGTGCGTTCGTTAAATACTAATCCTCCCTATTGTACTAACTTTTTGGTTTATGAAATGAGTTTTTCAGAGCGTTGTAGAGGATGAGGGTAGTAGTTGTGCTTGGGGTATTTGTTACACAAAACAAAAGCATAATATAACATAAACCGCAAAACTCGCGTGACACACCGCCCACAATTCGGTCTACAGTAGCTAAACTGCTACAGCAAGTAATAGATTCTTTTAACAACTGGCCCTGTAACTTACTCCATAATTACTCCGCAAAACCCCAATTTGGTATCTTACCTGTTTTGGGCATAGTGTTCATTGTGCTTTTCTTTCTGTGAACCCTTTTTGCTGACTGATGCGATCAAACAACTCTCCTCCATCCATCAGCTCCATACCATTAGCACCATCAACCTTCCCCCCCAGCGGATGTGTTCCCCTGGAACTGCACCTCATTTGCATAGACATCTATATTTTAACATGGAGGGTGAGCTGCAGCGCATGTGGAGGTTGATTTCTGTCCGGGAGCTGGCTTGTCTGGGAGAATTTCAGGCAACCGTCTCCGGTTTTGCGGCTGGTGCATGGCCTAACTGGTCCATTGTGCCTGTGCCCAGTTTTTTGTTTCCAGTTTATGATATATTCATCATTATGGATTCTGTTGTAAAAAAGAATCAATTACCCCGTTAAAGTTTACACCTCTCAAAAACACTCAAAATATTATGGATTCTATGGCATTTATGGTTCTTCTTACATATCGCCTGGTGTAGTACTTTGGGATTCTGGCTTTTTTTCCACAATAATACTATCAAAAACAATTTGTCTTTCAATATTCTGCCTGTTTTTGTAGAATTCATAATGTTATGTCTTAATATGTTCAGGTCTATATTGGTCAGAAGTCCACCAAATATGGGGCATGCATGTATTCTGCTGATCAGGTCTTAAAGACACATTAAATTTCAATACAACACAATAGTCATCCCTGACAGGCGAGTTCCATTTGGCACTTGATTAGGCTGAAATTGATTCATTGTTTCCCGTTACCCGCCCTGAAGTTTACTTTTTGTCATTAATTTTGGTTAAACTGTCAAATTTTGCAAATCTTAAATTACAATTCACAACTTTCAGCCTTCTCAAATATCAGCAATTCCCCCTCCATTTAACACATTTTCCTGACTGAATGGGTTTGTTTGAAGGTAAATAATGAAAATTTAAGATTTCCAACCAATGCTCCTGATGCTCCGTGAGCTTTACCATACGTCATCAAACGTCAATTTTTTCACAGAAAAGTTATGTTATAAGGGTCGATAATGGTAAATACAATGAATCCAGGTTTTGAAACCACCTTACAACAACCCAATGATAAACAATAATGAAATCTGGAAATACATGAATACGAATTACTTACCTACCCACTTTAAGAAAAAATTGTAATGGGCAACAATGAATTTTGTTCCAGTGGCCTTACAGACACTGTGTATGCAGAAGCATACTTTTAATAGGCCTAACCGTAACAAACAACCACAGTTTGTGCCACACTGTGCTTAACATCTGTGGTATTTTTTGGTAATTGGGTTTCTGTAGCACAATTTCTATACTTCTACTTCGATACTTGGCAATAGTTTGTCGTCAGTCCGGATGTGTCAGGAATGTGTCAGGATATGTTCACATCGAAACATGAATCCACCCTGTGGGATTTTGTGTATTCGGTGGGTTTGCAGTCCAATGACTTGGCAGAACACCCGTGATTCCTATTGCCGTTTCGGTTCGGCGGGCCGCTTTCCTTCCTTCCCTTGCAGAAGACTTTTGAAACACTTATGATGACTTTGAGACGTCCATCGAGGCACGTAACAAAATTTTACCACGTCGCCATCTTGTACTCCCACCATGCGCCCGCCTCCCCCGAAGTCCCATGGGGTTTCCCCCACTGTCGACTTACTTTGGGCCCTCCAAATTAGCAGATGTGTGAAGGTCAAATTTTCAATACCCGGAAGTAGAGAGACATTCGGTCACTCTTTTGATTGACTCTTGCCGCGTTTACCAGGCAAAGACTTTAAAAACCAATTGCTTCTGATTGACTTTGGGCCGCTTTCCTGGCAGAACACCCTATGATTTCTTAGACTCTTCGCCGTTTTAAAACGATTTTCTCCCTTTTTCCGCAGTTACTACTACTCCCGAGTGGGGAAAACATCCGACAGTCTTGAAAAGCAACAATGACTCTAATTGTCTCTCGTATGTCAGGAGACACTTATGTGTTGCTTGTTCCATTGAACCTCCTCACCATTTGGGGGAACGCCCGGTGACGTGTTGGGTTACACTTACTAATTTTACTCCCCAAATACAACAACTTTTCATCTCTGCCTGATAGTGCTTTCATTTTATCTTATTCATTTTTATCCTTATTATCTTTTTTTTATGCTGCAACCCCCCGTTTTCTGGATCTACCGATCGAAGCTCTTAATTCCTGTGGATAAACACCATGGTCCATCAGCCCAGTTTTTTCGGTGCCAGACCACAGTTTCTTGTTTTTGTCGGTCATTTCTCCGGTTACTTCAGTCGCTGTGACTCAATCGCAGTGCAAACTTTCCAGAGCTCTAGCCGAATTTCGTCTGATCTCTTATCGTGTCTTCCAGGGCTGGAAAAAATGCCAAATTTCCCTGAAACACAATCAAAATTTCCCTCCAAGATTGCAAAATTTCCCTGCAAATTCTTTCTTGCCTTTCTTTATGTACATGACAAAAATTTTCACACCAAATGGTAAATTTCCTGGTAACCAGGTTCCAGTTCCCACGCTCTTCCAGATTGAGTTATTCAGATTCTAAGTGTTTACTATGAAGCTATTTAAAGTCCGAATGATCAAAACACTCTCAAACTGCAGTACCCGCACACGTGAAAACATGCCAACGGTCAGGGTCCAAAGCAAATGCAAATTATGGAATGCACCATTAGATTTCATAGGTTGAATTTTTGAGATTGGGCTATGTTTTTTTGTACCCCGCCGCATCTAGATTTGTTAAAATGGTCTTCGATTGGGTTTTCTTTTTCCATTTCTCACGTATGTGTAGGTACTGGAAAAATGACAAAAAGTGTTATGTAAAGTGGGTAATTTGCAAGCTGTTGTAAACTTCCACCCCCATGAAGTCTGGATGCCTGTTGTACAGTACTAATGTTGTTTTGGTGTTTACCAGTTTCTGAGCATTTCGTTGAAGTACATTTTTTTTTATTTAGCGGTTGTAGATTTGCAAAATTCCACAAAATAAAAGCCAAAACAAAAAATTTCTACTTATACTGCCACCCCCTTTTTTGGGGGGGGGTAACAGATTTACACTTTGGGATTTACTACTAAATGACGAAAAAGAAGTTTTTTTGCAATCGATTAAACTGGAACCGCTTGACCTAGGAAGTGCAAATTGGTGGTAAATTGGTTCTTTTGATGATACTTCATATGAATTATAAAAATAAGAATAACAATTTAAAACAATTTCAGTGGACCCTCTACTTTCGTTTTGTACTCAAACCAGTCTGCTTTTGTGTAATTTAACCCAATTCGACCGGCGGTCATTTGGACGAGTGGCCAACTCCTCATGATTTACTGAATGTAGCGCCCACCTAGTGATCGAACAAGTACCCTTTACGAAGCCGATATTTCTGAAGTGAACAATGGACAACGTATGCTCTTCAAATTCCTTTTTAGAAAGTAATTACAGTTTCCTAAATGTCCCCAGCGACAGTAGTAAGCCACAGTAGCAATATATTCTATATACTGTACCCCATCTCGCTCTGTCCTACTGGGTTTAGAGCGCACTTGGTTAAAAGATAATGCAAACTAAAATCATTTTGAGGACTTTTCAAGCTTAAATACCAACCCTCGCTGACAGCCCTGCCAACCAACTTGTCCACAGAACGTAGAATGTGAATTGCACAGGGCCCTGGAATTAACACTAGGAAAGGAGTAGCCCGCCGAGACCTGTACGAATCTGTAGGGAACCTGTCTCCAGCAGTATCGAATTCACGAGTAACGTGACCGCATTACCTTGCGCACCTCTCGATTAATTGTGAATGCTAATCCGGGGACCGCAGATACGAGCTCAACAGGTGGTATCAATGGCACGCGACATAGTCTCATTAATCAATTACGCGACCGCAGCTACTTGAATAGCTCCTTAAATAGGTTTTGACAGTGGCATGAATTATGTCGGGTACAGTTCATGTTTCACTACTTTCTTCGTGCTTTGTGATAAATTTATGTTTACATACATGTTTCTAAGGGCCGATATCAGAGTTCCCAAGTATGGAAAAATAAACAATAACACTAAAAACAAAGACGGGGTAAAGGAGAGCTGGGAAATCAGAAATTGTCCCTTGTGTTTCGTCTCGGTTTTGTTTGTTGGTTGGTTGTTGTAAGTATTTTCCCTTATTGAGGATGGCTGATCCTTCTGAAATAATAGGGCCTACGCCTACTCGTGCATACTGCAGGTGCCACACACGGACAAGCTCTCCATTTACCAAGCCCAGTTGTGTCCATTCTTCAAGAAAACCTGAATTATTTCCCAGCGTTATACAGCTGTCTGACGAGATCTTCCCCAATTCATCTCAAATTTCAATGTTCCAGCTAGCGTGTCCATCAACTGACCCGTAAAGTCACCCTTGTGAACAGGTAATTACAATTGTATGTTTCAAACACAATGGGTGAGCTATTAACTAGCATACTGACTTGTGCTAAAATCTTAGGAAGATGAGTAAAGGGGTCAAGTCCAACATATAACCGATTTTGTTTGAGTTCCATGCTTTCTTCCCATCGCTTTTATTGAACATGATGGGTTCCTTACTTTTGCTTTTATTTTATGATTTCTTTCATTTTTACGATTTTTAAAATAACAAAAACCTTGGAACTCAATACCCAAAATAACAACATTATTCCCCAGCATTGCAGCGAATATGCCTTCTTTTTTAAAAATGAATAATATACTCAATATACGAGAGGCATCTGACCCACAGAAGAAGCCCTGTCCTCCTGTACCCCTAACCACAGGCCCTAGGCAGGGGGAGGTCCACTTTCGCTGATTTTTTTAATGTAAAAATAGTATCCAAAATTTATAGAAAATTCTGTACTAGAAAGTAGTCCCACTTTTGGGTGATTAGATGTTTCACACTTATCCAAAAAAGTATACTTTTCCGAAGTCCCCCCCCCCCCAAATTTTACTTTTCCCTCCCCCTCCCCCTACACTCGGAAAACCCCTATTTTGGGGGTAATTTGGCTATCTCTCAGACCCAAAGGCCCCTATTGTTTTGTGTCAGACCAGTCCTGTGTCCACTTTGGGTCCATTTTTGGGGTATGAGATGTTCACAAAGTTCAAAAAGGAGCATTTTAAGGGGCGTTAGATCAACTTTTACAAACGAGTGCATCATGAATGACAATGAAATCAGTACTCCATCACTTGGATGGTTAGGGGAATCGTAGTTGTGGGTGCATAGGTCATGTAGGGTCAATCACAGGTCAATGACAAATAGCACTGGGTCTTGGCCCATTGGTTTTTGGGCAAGTTTGGTGGCTATACAACTTCGAAGTACTTGGAAGAATGTGTTGATATTTTGGGTCATAGGTCACGTAGGGTCATTGGAGGTCCAAACGGCATATGGGCCATAAGAAGGCATTCTGTGCATACGTAAAGTTCTGGACCGGTGGTTGTATCTTTAATTTATTTTATTAGGCGGTCCTGATTTGGCTATCACGTGTTTGCGATCACCTGGATTGAATGACTCTCGGGTTTGCTGTTCCTTTGACCTTTAATGACCCTTGATGACCTTGTCAAGACTTTAAAATTTTTCGTCATCAACAATCGACCTCCCCCACTAAGTTTCGCCTGGATACCCCAAAGGTTTACCCCATTTGACCTTGCATGACCCCTGATGACCTTCTTGTGACTAACTCTACCACCATATACCAAAACTCATCTCCATACGCCAAAGCATAGCCAAGTACCCCGATAACGACCCCTGGATGACCTTTGCCCCCAAATGACCCCTTGAAAACGTGACCCACAAAACTTGTATGGCGAAACTCTACACCCATACCCAAACTCATATCCATACGTAAAAGCACGGCCATGCTACCTAAAAATGACCCCATGAATGACCTTTACCCAAAAATGACCCTCGAAAATGTGCCACAAACTCATACGGCGAAAATCTCCACACCATACCAACACTAATATCCATATATCAAAGCACAGCCACATTCCCGATATTGACCCCTGGTGACCTTTGAACACCCCAACATGACCCTCGAAAACAATTACCACAAAACTTTGTACGGCTAAACTCTACCACCATACAAAACTCATATCCATACGTAAAGCACAGCCATGATACCCATAACTACCCGTGGTATGACCTTTGACCCACCCAAAATGACCCCTCGACAACATGATTACAAACTCGTACGGCGAAACTCTACCACCATACCAAACCTCAATCCAACGTCAAGCACAGCCACATACCCTGATAACGACCCCTGTAATTTACCTTTGACCCGCAAAATACTCCCTCGATAAATGACCACAAAAACTTGTACGGCGAAACTCTACCACCATACCAAAAACTCACTATCCATAACGTCAAGCACAGGCCATGATACCCGATAACTACCCCTGGGACCTTTGACCCCAAATGACCCCCTCGAAAACATGATACAAAACTGGTACGGCGAAACTCTACCACCAACCAAAACTTCATATCCATACGTCAAAGCACAGCCACATTACCCGATAACGTACCCCTGGATGACCTTTGACCCCAAATGACCCTCGAAAATGTTACCACAAAACCGTACGGCTAAACTCTACCACCATAGTACCAAAACTCATATCCATACGTTAAGCACGGTTAAGTTACCCGATACCGACACCTGGATGACCTTTGCAAGAGCTGCCACCATTGGGATTGAATCATGGAGATTTGCAGAATCTTGGAATCAGGGAGAGTTGATTAGAATCAGGGAGTTTAAAAAAAATAGCGAGCATTTCATTGTAATACCTCCCACGAGGCTACAGCCAATGAATATTGTCTTAAAGATCATTGAAAGCTTCCCACATTTAAGGAACTGTCAGTAGGAACTTACCCATTTGATTTGTTTTTAAAAGAATGACATGAAAAGGTTGAAGTAAAGTAAACTTTAAAGGGTTCGTAACTGGAAAACGATGCCACTACATGTTATAAACTGCTTCATGAGAATAGAGCTCTTTAAAAAAAGTGTCCCGAAAAAAATTTGACAGGGCCCTCCGCCGTATGACAGCCCCATTTAAGGAACTGTCAGTAGGAAATAAGTCAATATGGAGATTTAAAAAAAATATTGAAATGAAAGTTCGACAGTCAAAATTCAACTTTAAAGGCTCCTAACTTGAAAACGAGCCATCTACCACATATGAACGCACCATGTCTATAGAGCTCTAAATAAAGCTTTCCCAAAAAATTGAAGGGCTTTTTTTTTTTTTTTTTCCGCCGTCTGACAGACCCTGTTTAGGGACTGTCCGTGGAACAAAGTCCCACAACCAGTCAACTAAATAATTATAACCCTAACACTTTTGCACTACTAGCAATGATGGAGCAATCTTCAAAAGGCAAACAGCAAAATCACACCGGTTCATTAATCTTGTATGCCTATCCCTTTGCACCACGGGGGAGTTTAATTTGTTAACACTTTACGACAAACGCATCGCCTCATAGCAGTTAAAATGGTTATACGTTTTATTTACCTCAACAAGACCATCAATTTCCATGACCACTGAATGACCTTTGAACCCAAAATGACCACTCGAAAATGTGACATAAAACTCGTACGGCGAAACTCTACCACATAATACCAAAACTCATATCCATACGTCAGGGTTCTCAATTATATTAGCTGAAGGGCCAGAAGAATGCCGACCATATTTGAAGTTCCCTACTTGATGGCCAAAATACACATGAAATTTCCTATTTTACCAGTTTTACTTTATATATTTGAGCAAGTCAAGGGCCAAAATCATGTCGGCAGGAGGGGGGGGGCCGGATTTGGCCCGCGGGCCGCCTATTGAGAACCCCTGCCATACGTCAAACACGGCCAGTTACCGATAACGACCCCTCCAAATCGTGACCACAAACCTCGTACGTCGGAGCTCTACCACCCAGCCAATTCCTAATTATGCGTATGTAAAAGGACGGTGAAAACACATAGCCGGACAAACCCACAAGCCCACAAGTGATTTTTTAGAATATAGATTTTGAGACCAAATGGGGTCAAAGGTCACATAGTGCCATTAGAGGTCAAGGGCACATGGGTCATCATAGGTATTCTGTCCTGCACATACCAGTAAGACGCCCTGGGCCAGTGGTTCCTTTAGTTTGTCATAGCATTTTAGTTTTCAGAGTGTTTTATTATGTAGATAAAATGGGGTCAAAGCCATAGGGTCTTACGAGCCCCTCTATATATATCCTCAATATGAGACTTGGGTCAGTGGTTCTTTTGACTACGCGTGAAGGTAAGCGGCAACACTCCAGGTTCTCACGCAAATGCCTTAAAATGATCTGTAATGCAGGCAAGCTTGATATCAATCTTATATGCATTCTTTACAGTCAATCATTGACGCTTGGTTGCACACATAAGGATATCAAGCTCGAGGGTCATGACATAATGGTAGCAGAGCAAATGTCGGGTCTTAGGTTTTTTTTTTTTTTTAATCTCTATTAATTTTGTATGTTTTAGGCCACTTCTTTGAGGGAATATCCTCGATCAAAATGAGGAGTACTATTGAAAATTTTCGCTGACTCTTGTTGAACAATTTTTAGGATATTCCTATCAAAATGTAATGAAATTTTAACTATTTATATAAAAATAAAGTGTGATTTGATTTGCTTACCGCCACTTATTTTCAACATTTTCCCCGCTTTTCAACGAAGCGGGAGATTAAAAGGCAAAGGAGTCGAATGTTAGGCCACTCATGTAGTGAGGCACCGTCGACACAAATATCAAAACCCGTCAAAGTAGGCAGCGTGTTTTGTTAACCCCACTCGCAAAAGAATATAGTGTAAGGGTTCTTAAAATATTCCAAATTATGCCCCCCGCTGTCGCAAGTGCACCCTCTTTTGTTTTATCATATTTATAGGATCGAATATTTATATCTAAACCTAATATATTAAAGTGCCTTCAACTTTCAAGACCACTTAATGAAACCAGAACTGTGCTTTCAACATTTCAAGGTGCGTTAAACCGGTCAACGTAGTGGAACATCGTTTAGGAGGTATACATTTCGGGGCAGCCATGTCCTTGTATATGACACAGCCACAAGAACTGTATGACAACCAGATAAGGTTTCCTCAGCGTACAACACCAAAATTGTTTCTCAAGACCTCCAAAACTATAACCACTATACATAAACTAAAAATTCTAAACTTTCGCGTCGAAACAACAACCAACAAACCCACTTTTCATCCATCCTATAACCTAAACACTATGTCATAGTCGGTATAATGGCCATAATGGGAAAAAAGCTTGCCTTCTGCAAAGGACTTACCACCACGCGCGATACCAAATTTGCTAAGGTACGGACTTAATATTTTTGAAGTTTTTGCTTCACTAAAGTAGGCAAATTGTAACTTTTGGCTGAAAATTCTTTTGAGATACTTGGTGCAAAATACCCCGAGTTATTAACATACTCAAGTCTGATCTCAATAAAAAACAACTTTTGTGTCATCTCTCTATAGTAGGGTGGACCTTCACCAGGGAATTTGTTTTACACTAAATCTATTCAAGTCAAATAACTCGGCACTTGGTGTTTGATGACCTCATTCCTGTTAAGCCCCTTGGTAAGATATGGTAAACACGATCACCATTTCATTTTTGCCCGAAGAACGCCCACTAGAAAAACCGGTTATAGGGGTCACCACATAAACCAATAGCATTCAGTAAGAAAGACGACAAGCACGGCATCAAAGGATGTCCAAAACTTTACAAAAAGATTACAAAAGTTACCCAACTGCATCCAGTCACTAAATTCAAAAAATAAAAACTACAGGGAAAGGCACATTACCTCAAACAAAATTGCCGAATTTTCGGGGGGGGGGACAAACGACATAAAACGGCCGACTAGATTCGCAAATAAGAGCCGACATAACACACACCGCCTCGATGGCAATATCCATTCAATCAATGAATTGATGGATTTAAAAAGTATACTTTTCCGAAGCACTGCACCTCCCCTCCCCTCCCCCTCCTCCTCACTCAGAAAACCCTATTTTGGGGTAATTGGCTATCTATCCACCCAAAGGCCCCTATTGTTTTGTGTCATACCAGTCCTCTGTCACCGAATGCCTTGGGTTGGAAGCACGAACCTAACACCCATTATCCATTTCATATGTGTGAGTGCCCCCCCCCAACCATATCAGCCCAATGCAAAGTATAACGAAATGCCTAGCCGGACAGACAGGGCAGAACTGACAGATATCTGAGAATTTTCGATACGACAATGATAAAAGTGTCTTCATCAAGCTTCATTAAGATGCTGAGCGCGGGTATTTGAAATGAAATAAAATTAGAATGGAGATCTTTCTTTAATTGGTGAACAAACTAATATCAAAATAAAAATGATTTTGTACCGTATAGGAATATTAGCATAAATGTACACGACAAGGGTTTCGAATATTGATTGATAATAATCATAATAATGCATAACACTACTATACATGCAAGAACAGTGGTGTTCTAATGACTAGTAAGGACCAGAAGCGTGCCTTACCTTCTCCGATGTTGATGTAACAAATTGCATTGTCTTAGGCAGATGCAGAACCTCCATGAAAAATATCCCAATAAAATTATTCATTTCGATTTCACCCTGTATGTCGTCACCTCCCCAAGTGACGTCATACCCACAATTCCTTCCTGTTTGTATACCCTCGCCAAGATAAACACCCTGCAGGGGGCGGGACGGGCAGGGAATCAACATCGGAGGAGGTAAGCAAGCATTCCGTACGAGTCATTAGAAAACACCACTGTTCTTACATGACTCATACAGAATCGCTCTACCTTCACATCCGATGTGGATGTAACAAATTGCATAAACATCGCCAGATTAGAACAGGTATAGGAGGAGGTGCAGAATGCAAAACGTCACATCAGGATTGCGGTGAATCGAAATGAAATTCGAAATTGCAAGCAATTCGAATCAAGACCTAAACAACAATCGCAAAAATCATGAAGAACCTGGGCGACGCAGATATTGCACTTACCATAATTGTCTGAGAGTCCGATCTGTGTAGGAACAGGCTCGGGCAACTAGCTCTTTCTGGGTTGACGTGTCGAAGGTACGTTGTAGTGAAGTCGTTGAGGAGCGCAATTAAAAACCGCCGCGGCGATTTCGGCAAGGAGACGACGCGCTGAAAGGCGAAAGATGCTTGCGATAGCTATGGGAATCAGACGCGAAACACTGCGGAATTGGATGAAAAGCTGCGCGTCGGTGATAATCTTAACTACCCACATAGCTAGAGCTTAGCCTTCGTCGCGGCCCCGTGAGGGGCAAAGTTGTGATGAAGAGCTGATTCGTGGGCCCCCTGATGGGGCGCGTCCTCTTAACATACCATTTTAAGGCGGCGAAACAAGGACACCAGAATTTGTCCCTCGAATAGACAAGACCGTGCTCATCATCGGGAGAAAGACGGGGGACGATGAAAAGGAGATACACTCGTTCTTTGCAGAAAACCGGACGGAAAGTACGGCGTAGCACCGGCGTTGGAGAACTGGATAGCATCGCCTACGGATAGCGCATGCAGCTCCGACTGGCGGCCGTCCCGAAGCCATGAAGATGAGGAGGAACACGGCTTCAACAGTAGGTGAGCCAAAGTAGGTCCTCCATGGGCTGAAAGGGGCTCCGCGTAGATAGTCCAACACCTTTTTGAGGTTCCATGAGGGTACGACTCATCTATCCGGGGGCCTGGTATTAAACATCCCGTCGAGAGTAGAAGTTGATGGCGGCCCGGCGAGTAGTTAGTCTGGTTCCATCATCAAACCCTCTGGGGATTGGGACTGAATAGCAAGATTTGTAGTTTCGGACGGTGGCCGGCTCCAGCAGCATCAAATCGCTCCGACAAGAAGTCTGCCACCGGGCCTACAGTGGAACAGTGGGATCGACGATCCTCGTCGCACCATCGGAGTAGACGCACAGACGTCCAGAGTAAGTTCTGAGCGGACTTGGGCGTCTACCCCGAACGGCCAGCCAGGTTAGCAGCTCTCGACGAAAAAGGCCCCCTCCTGGAGAAGACTCCGGACAAGGGCCAAGGTCAACCTCAGGTGCTCTATCTTCAGATTCGAATTGGTCGACCGATGTACCGGACGAGGTCAGGGAGGACCTGCGTGGTTAGCAGCCTTGGATGACCGCGAGCGCAGGTCTCATGGGCCGGAACCACAGGTTTCGAGGCCAAAACGGGGCGACCATGATGGCGTTGCATTCCTCCTCTGATATATGCGAAGAACGCAATGTATCAGAGGAAGGGGGAAATGCATACGCTGTCATTCCCGCCCAACTGATAGATAGAACGTCCAGGCGAATGCTCCGGTTTTTTTTCTGGGGGTAATGAGAACAAAAACCGGGAGCTGGTGATTCCGATTCGCGACTGCGAAAGAGATCTATCGACGGGTAATAGATCCTGTCGAAGATCATCTGGACGATCCATGGGGCAAGGGACCACTCCTCGGGGCCGCCAGCGGCCCCGAGATAGGATCGTTCGCCAGGACTGTTGGTAACACCGGGATGTGCGTCGCAACGAGGATTATCCCGCGGCTGCTGACGACAATTCAGAAGTTGAATGCGTGCAAACAGAGCGGGGGGGACCTGGTGCCCCCTTGCCTGTTCAAATAGGCCATCTACAGTCGTGTTGTCGGAGCTGTCTGGACCTTGAATCCCACCAGCCTGACTCGAACTCCCTGAGGGTGTAAAACCACTGCATAGAAGTTCGAGCGGTTGATGTGGAAGGAAGGAAGCTTGTTCGGCGACCAGTGTCCGAAACACGCGATCCTCCCCTAGATGACCGCCCCCTCCCCACTCCGACGCGTCAGCGATTTTTTTATGTGACGTGTCGTGGAGGAGAGCTGGGAACTCACTCCAACAAGAGGTTGGGGCGAAGCATCCACACTCCAGCTCCCTAGTGGGATAGGAAGTCCTCGGGATAACCCTGGAATGGGGTGCCACGGGCGGAATGGACACGAAGGTGCAACTGACAGGCCCTTCATGTGAAGGCGACGTCTGGGACCGGGTGTCTACCCAGACTGGCCATAAGCCCCCAACACCCGAGCCACGTAGAACGCATGGTCGCATGTTCGCCACCCGTCGGGCGCGACGGGACAAGCTAACCGTGGACCAGGTCTAGTGTGCCCCCGAAAGAGGGGGTCTGTGTCGGAACGAAATGGACTTCTGGTGATGTGATTGACCAAAAGCCCAGGCTCGGCACTGTGCGCACTACGACCGGTTGCCGCAGCTGCATCGACCTGGAAGGGCTGTACACAAGCCAGTCGTCCAGGTAAAACCACAGTTGATCCCCCGGCGCCGGGGGTACGCTGCTACCGCCTGCACACCCGGGTGGGTGAAAAACATGTGGGGGCGGTGAAAAGGCCGAAGGGGAGGCAGCAAAACCGGTACGCCTCTCATTCACGCGAAACGGAGCTGGCTGATCGTTCTCGATGAAATTGCGGACGTGGAGGGAGATAGGCGTCATTGAGGTCCAGTGACGTCGCCCCGGTCCCTTTGATTGGGCAATGTAACACCGAGGCCAATGTCTCATCCGGAAAAACTCACAGGACGGATGAACGTGTTGAGCGGCTTGAGATTGAGAATCGGCCGCCAATCAGCCCGTTTCTTCGGAGCGAGGAAGAAGGTGGACCAGAACCCTCCCGAAAGGGGGGGCTGATCCGGACGATCGCCTCTTTGCGAACGACTCTGACTTCCGTTCAGAGAGCCTGCCGCTTCACTGGACTTCCGGGAAGGATGGTGGCCTCCATCGGCAAATGACGGGGAGGTGTTGCAGTGAATTCGAACGGTAAACCCGTATCCAAAGTTGCAAGCCACCCATTGCCCGGATGGATCCCGATCCAAAGTCCGACGCGAAACTTCGCAGGCGCCGCCCCACCGGGCGGATAATGACCGGTGGAAACTGGCTCCCCTTCGGGAAGGGGAGGCAGCACACGGTCGCCGCCCCATCAAACCCCGGTCTTCGCCTATCTTGGCCCTGGCACGCGAACACGAAGAAGGCTTGGACTGGGCGGAGACGGACGCTTCGCGCCCTCGGGGGAGGGGCTTAGTACGGCCGGCGTGACGTAGACGCCGCAGTGGAAGGAGAGGGGTGGCCGACAGGACGATTCTTGGCTTCCTGCTCGCTTCTTCTGATTCGGCTTACCGGTGGTGATAGGCTTGAGCTTCTCTTGAAGCTTCTCCCCGTTGGTGACACGCTGAGCCAGTAGTTGTCCGCAACCGTGTCGAACGTTGTCAACGAAGAGGTGTCGCTCCGGCCAAAAGGCATCTTCCTCAGGACCCCGAAAGGTCCCTGTGAAGATAGCTTAAGCTCTGCCCAAGCGGTTTTCGCGTCTAAAAGCCCCGATCCGCATCGACAGAGCCATCGACTCCTCCAGCTGATGGCGGGCTAGCGTAGCCGCCAGCTCCCCCGCCGCCAGAGAAGAGATTCTTGGCCAGATGATCGCTGCACCAAGTAACAAGAGGGGGTGACGCAGAGGGAGAAAATCGCTAAGCGAATGAGCGCCCGCGCGGCACAGGGCGTCAGCTCGCTTAAACTCTTCCTCCCAAAAAGGGTGAGGAAGAATGGGGGCGCAGAAGCCCACGTGGACGGCATACTTCGGAGAGGACGTTGCTGTTCCACCGAGGGCACCCTCAAAAAGCTTTTATCATAGTCGGCGCTGCAACAAAACGAAGCGTAGACTTGTAGGCCCGCGACGAACGCGAAAAGCCCACGGTCTCTCCGAGTGGTCCAATGCGGTCCCACGCCTAATGGATATCCTTGGGCAGGAGATACAAAGGGAACTGTCCGCGTTCGCGCTTGGACGCCCAAGCCCCCAGCGTGAGGCTCCCCACCTGACTCTGGCTTACCCTCGTCGACCGCTAGACCTAGGCCAGAAGCCATAGCCTGAGGGAAGGCGGAGAAGAGGGCCGGAAAAGTCGGATGCCGAGACGGATCCGAAGTCGTTGTAGGCCGCGGCTGCGGCGCTGACGAGCGCCCAGCATCTCTTCACCTTCCCCTCGCTCGCTGTCCGATGGACTCGGAGTCGGAAGGGGGATGAGCAACAGTAGCAGGTGCAGCACTAGGCTGAACCACGCTACCCGCTGCAACCGGAAAGCTACCATTGCTGCCGACGGTACTGCGGACACAACGGCGACCGGAAACCCCTCGCCCACGGCACCCGACAGAGCCGGGTGGGAGGGTTAAGCCGGTATGGAAAAGAGCGGGATATCTGTTACCCTGTGGGCCAAACAGATTGGCCGGAGGAGGGGAAGCAGAATACCCCGGGTTCATCCCAAGAAACCCGGATTTGCGAATTCCACAAACGAGGGTGGTGTCAGCGCCAGCAAAAACACGGCGGCGGCCGAGGGCCAGCCCAGTTGGCACGGCCGGAGCCACAGGTCCCCCAGCGGCATGCACAACTAGCCCCCCCCCCTGTTGCCAGGCCAAAACCAACGGGGTTGGATGGCATGGCATGCAGAGGCTGGGCGACGGGAGGGGGGAAGCTGCCATGGGCTACGGGCCCTGGCGCTGCCTCAACCTGCGATGGTCCGCCCCGAAATGACTGCCCACTCGGAAGGGCTGGTTATGCCCAAGAATGAGCATGTAGCCTGTGAAGTTGAAGCATCACCTGCAAAATCCCCCGATGAAGGGGCCATTGTTTGGCTAATCCTATCTGAATTAGGATTATGCCAAGGCCAGTCGTAACGGGTAATTCGCCATGGACGATGCGCCTGCAAGCTGAAGCCCCCCAGCGGGGGGGGGGAGGAGCCAAAGGCGTCGTGACCAGCGTAGTTGAAGCCGCAGCAACCCCCGTACTTGTACGGAGGAAGAGGAGCAACGACGCCACCGAGTGTACCAGCTGCCACGACAGCAGATGAACAGGATTTTGTTGAAGCACGCGAGTGCTAACAACGGGGAAGCCGTCGCCACTAACGCTGTCCCGGGGACAAGCGTCACACATACCACGCGACACACTACCACGAGAGTGACCGTGGACGCAGTTAACGGTGGTAAGCCGTATCGATGAGTGCACGAGGCAGCGACCCCCCGTTTAACAACTAGCCCGTCGCCATGCCCGGAGGGACGGTAGACAAACATGTGGTTAGGTCGAAAACCCAGTAACGGAGGGTGAGCCTCAGCTTACAGCAGCGGAGGACCACCCGTCGCTAGCGTCAGAAGTTCCCGCGGTCGGACATCGGCAGAGCGAGGACGAAGACAAAGGATACGATACGGTCCGACCCAGCGCGTCAAAGGCCCCCTCGGAAAGCCCGAACACAAGGTGCACTTGTTCGCTCTGGAGCAGGATCGATGTGCGTAACAGCGTGGGTGAGGGGGGTCCCATGATGGTAACTCGACAGCACAGGCTTCGCACAATTGCGGCATTCCGGGGAAAAACATATCTAGGGCACTGGGCCCTAGAATGGTATGTTAGGAGAACGCCCACGCACGACTGGCTAACCAACTAGGTGAGAGCACGCTACAAAGGTAGGGATACTATTAAATAAAAAGCGCGTCTATATAAGAATTTATAACAATAAAGCAGTTTTTCAATCACTCCAAAACTCCTTTATCAAAGGCCGGACCTCAATGACACATAGCTGTAATGAAGCGTGTAAAGGAAACCGATTAGTACACCCCATTGTGCCCGCACCATCGTGTGAAGTAAATGATCGTGCAATAAATATAAAAATGTAAAACCAAACCGTGACGCCATTATGAATCGAAAAGACCAAAAAGGCTGTGTCGTCCATTCCACATACATTCTCAACAAAACATTGTAATCACAATATACACGTTAAACATTATATATAAATATACCTAAACAATATAAGATAGTATGGAAATAAGAATTCGATATGAAAGTGGCTGGAGGAGTTGCCAGCCATACGCTAGTCAGCCTATGGGTGTGAAATTGGCGGGTTTGTATGTTGCCAAACCCGACGCAAAGTCAAGGTATAAATTCCGTAAAAGACCGACTTCGCAAACGAAAAAAAATGACAAAAAACTACCAGTCCCAGGGAGGTAATAAATGACATTAAAGATTACACAAGGTTTAGGACCACACTAGTAGCTAAATCTGACCAAAAATTCGACAAAAATAAGGGAGTTAAATACATAACGTTACCGATCTCGTCGAACCAAGACGAAAAGAGGAGAGGAATTGTGGGTATGACGTCACGTGGGGAGGTGCCGTCTGACAGGGTGATCGAAATGAATATATTTATGTGGGAATATATTTTCAGGGCTGGTCTGATCTCTGCCTAAAGACAATGGCAATTTGTTTACATCAAATCGGAGTTTTGAAGGGTAAGCAAGATTCATGTTATGGGGTCTATTTAAATTGTGAGAGTGGCAATTAAAATGATCCATCATAAGTCAATAAACATTATAAAGAGAATTGGGAATTGAGAGGCCAAAACACCTGCCTGAGTCAAACCACAATGCTGTGCGCGTGCGGGACAACCCAGGTGGTCGTCACAGCCGCTCAGTTCCCAGAGCCCGTTTTAAATCCTGCGCAAAAAAAAGCCGTCACAACTGAGTGGTTTGGCTAAGTGTATCTTACGCACATACGGCAACGTCGAGAGACAGTGCGAGTACGAGTATTTACTAGAACCCATGCGTTTTGACTAATGGTTGTGGCGGACAATACTTAAACAGGAACTCGGGGGAGAGTGGAGACGTTTTCCCTACAGATTCGGAGGGTCCCCCGGATATGGGTTGGAGAGTCTAGTGCTAATTTCAGTCGCTTAGCGTTTTCATAACCGTGGACCCGGGGGGGTGTCGACAATTCTATGAATAGTAACTATGTAGAATTGTTAGGGTAACATGCCGAAAATGCAATGTGAAATACTTACGCCAAGGTATGGCACACGCTGCAGTCTCAAGTGATCAATGTGGTTGCTAATGCTTTCGTTTCCCATCCGGGAACGCGCTGTCAAAATTTGCATTTGAATGCTGAGCTATGCAAATCGTATTGTTGTTTTTTTTAAATAAATTACAGATTATTAAATGCACCTTTAAGTACGAAGTAGCGATGCAGGCGCCGCCATTGGAAATACAATTTTTTTTTTCAAAAACAAAATTTGACAATTAGAGTACACATCTTCTAAATTTTGTAAATTTTAACGTAACACTCGATTACTGAAAATTCTTTACTGATAAAATTCACTGCGTCTCGTGTACAGAATGGTTTACACTCTGAGCTAGTTGCTTAAACTGTGATGTCGTTGTCTTACCACAGTGAGTTTGTGGTGACCGTTTCAAGCTGTCCCTTCTTGTAGTCTGCAATCATTTGCAATACCTAAAGCTCCAAACAGAGCTGTTGAACGAACATGATAATTGCACACGGGGATCGGCGGCCTTTCGCAGCCGATACACCATATGACCTGATCTCTATACAGGTCAGTGGACATAGAGCGTTTGTTTCCAGTTATACCCTGAGAGACAATGAGAGATGTAAACACATGGCCGCCGTGCTGCGATAGAATCCTGGTTATAAGAAGATGACGAAAATTGCCGATTTGTCCCATCAAACGTGAGTTATCGCATTGATAGTAAAGACCCCAAAGTGCCTTTTAGTTAACATTAATCCCCATGATATTGCTCAA
>JAMKCH010020521.1:0-23065 GCA_023653785.1 Ophioderma brevispina | reverse complement strand
CACTTATGTCTTTTACACTCATTTAGCATTGACTGATTATGTTGACTATTAAAACTTGTGTCGATAAAACTACACTCCTTTGTGTACTTTAATCTGTGTATTGTTTCTTTTAATTTGTCAAGTTGCAATCTTTTGTGTGCTTCAATACAACAATGGCATAATAACTGGAGAAACCACATCTGGCCGTGCTAAAAGGTGGCACAAAATTTGATTTTGGTATAGGTCGTACTAAATTGCTTATATCCTGGATGACAAAAGCAAATAACATGAAACAAACACCATTGGAAAGCCCTGTCTTTTTCTTTAATATTATGCCAAGTAAGATTGACTTTTTTGAATTTCATATTTAACCAATTGTTTTTTCTGATTGTACCCCTTTTTGAGACAGGCTGTATTTGACCATAGGATTGCATTATACCTTGGTCTTCCCTAGCGTATCTCAATGGTACTTTATCAAATATCATGTTCATATATAACTGAACATCTATAGGTATATCAAAATGTCACATGGAGTGTGAGGCCAGCCATCATAAGTGCACCTCAGACATGCTTGTTTTTTTTTAAGTGATCAGAACCATCATATATAACCACATAGAGTTTTACAATTATTAATGCCCTGAATTTGTTTTATGTTTAGAAAAATGTATCAAATTTTAAACCAAATTGGGAAAAACTAAATATTTAACAGACATAGATTGATCTCTTGTTACAACAAGTTACCCTAAATATAATGTTTGATAATAAATATTGTGATGTTTTGCTGAAATAGAGGATAAATATTACTTCAAAGATGCAAACAAACACCTTTGTTTTTCTGATTGGTAGTAAAAATGGAACTTAAAATATACCCACGCAGCCCAGTTTAGTTTTTTTCCCCATGTGCGAATTGCATAGAAAGGAGTGGTAAGTGGAGTAGCCGTAAACTTCCTAATTCAACTTGCTGTGTTTTTTTAAGCTTGTTTTTTTGGTTTTCCTACTATCTACTATTTTTTATCAAGACTTTTTTCAATTGAGTATTTGAAAATTCCATTTTGTTATGACAACAAGAAAAAAGTGTATAGATTTGGCACAAGAAGTATCTCGGCAGTTGTTTATTTTAGCCAAAGTATGGTGCCAAAGTCTGATAATTTTGAAAGTTTACAAACATCCATTTTGTCCAAGGTCTTTGCCTCTTTTCAATTTAAAAACACTTTGCCTTCTAAAAAGCCCGTAAAAAGGGCTGATATGGCTGTCCAAATTTGACAAAACTTGGTATTTTGGTATGGTGTATGCAAGTAATATCCTGCCGTCTGGTCGCACAAACTAATTTGTGCATATTGATCAGCTTCATGTGTATATGTTGTTATTTATATATTCGGCAAATTGGACAAAACAAAATTACAAATAAAGCAAAAATTTCATGGAAAATCAAATAAGCCACCTGGCACAAACGCACGACAGTCATTAGCCCCAGGAAAAACCAATTAAACCCTCCTCTTACCGTTGGGGGGGGGGGGGGTTACACCACCCCCTATGAACTCTATGGTTTATGTAAAACCTAGCCAAAATGCCAATCATTTAGAGCGGAAAACAAAACCGCTTGAAAATTCCGATATTCCTGAGATTTGTTAGCGGCAAATTTGGATTTCGCCGATTTTTCGGTCGAAAATGCCAATTTTGCCGACTCGCCGCGGACCTTGATGAACGTCATTGTACGCCATACTAGGTAGTTGGTACTTATTTTGATATCAATGGCAAGAGGATGACCATAGCTTATCCATTGGTAACTGGTATCAAAATCATAAGCATCGGGTGGCTTTATAACAAATTCCTCAGGGGGGGTGGGTAACGCCACCCCCCTTGGTAAACCGTGTTTACAAAAAAAACAAGGCTTTGGTAGACGGGTTTAAGTCGACTGAATTTGCCAACTTATGGGGTCCATGAAAATGACAAGGCACCTGTACGGGAGGACAACAAAAACAAAAAAGCAGAACTAGCAAAATTTGATCATATATTCGAAAGTATTTCCCCAACCCACCATAAGCCATGAAGAGTTAGACAGATTCCGAGCAGCCGACTCCTGGCTCAAGGCAATATTGCAAGATGTGATTTTTAAACAAGACTTTAAAACGTTCCTATCACTTCATATTTGATGTTGGATGTGCGTGTTTTTCCAGTCGTAAGGCATTATAGAAGATATTTGCTTTGATTGGCTTAAAAAAACCAAAAATTTTAAACCCTAACATATCCTATTTTCCTTTCCACATCCTCCAACAAACTTTGTTTATGTCTGTTTTGGCTGTAACTAAAGGTGAACTTTTCTACAGATCCAAAATTTTGTATTAGTAGGTTGGACACTTGGTATTAAGTAGTTTAAATGCAGTAATACCCTGCAGTGTACATCATTTGTGGCATAATACTGAGCTTCATTTGCATATTTGCAGATCGGCTGTTTGAACCTGAAAAGGGTGAACTTTACAGACCCAATGTCACATTCACTAAAACTTGGTAGTGGTTTATGGTGGGATGCAAGTTATATTCCCATCTAGTGGTTCATTGCTATTTGTGCCATATTAATGATCTCATTTGCATATTTAGCTCTGCTTCGCTTTTAACCAAAAGGTGAAACTTCCTACTTCTACGTCTACCAGATCCTCAATATCACCACCAGAAGTTCATTCTAGGTGGGGTTGCAAGTTTTCCCCTTGCCTTATTTTTTTAGAATAAGAGAGCAACAATGGTTGGACATGACAAAATGATTGGACATGACAAGTGTGAACAAAAAATAAAGATTTGGTGATGCAAACATGTTTGACTCTATAACTTCGAAAAGGTTTGCCCATTTGATATTTTTTGACAAAAATGTGATAATACCAAACAACACTGGAAATCAATCAATCCATCCTAACTAAGTAAGTAATTAAAAAAAATGTTGGAACATGATTATGAATGACAATTGTACTATAAGCACCGAGTTTGGGACTTGGCAAGTAAAGACCACTATGAGTTGCAATATTCTCATCCACCAAGGACCACAGTTCAGTTGGTCGTACTTTGTACATACATTGACATAACTGACCTTGTAGATCTGGGTGTCATCTATCATATACCCCAAAATCAGGGGGTGGTTTTCTAATACACTGGTGAATGGAATACTGAACTTTCCAAGGAAGTGAGGTTTTTTACTAGCTCTAACCAAACCTGGTTCTCCACCTCCTTGCTCGCCTCCCTTCCGCCCCCCTGCAATCAACAAATATAGGTTCAACTCTCAGATTTTCCAAAAGAAGGGGCCCAGGGTGAGGGGGGGGGGGATATGCTTGAACATGGACGTTCCAAATGTACCCTAAACAAGTTATTTCCACCGACTAAATATACGCTAAACGAAGTATTTTGTCTGTTTTTGCTACACTAAAGAAGTATTTTTGTCAGTTTTTTGCTACCTTAACCTTAACAACTTAAAGCAAATGCAATTGTGTCGTTAATAACCCTTCATCTATTGCTTGCGTTACAATAATTTTTGTCTTTTTTGGAGCTGTCCTTAATTTGAGTATTACATATCCTAACACAGTACATCACAATTTAAGGATTTAACCCATTTGTGGCTGTTTTGACACCTTAATCAACGTACGCACGTATATCGCCTGTTGGCAAAAAGACGCCCCTTTTTACTTGTTTGCTTGTTTCACGCGTCCATATCCACCTTTGAATTCAGTGGCCCCCGGGCGAAGGGGGGGCCAATTTTACCATAAAGATATATGAAGGATGCAAATAAAATTGCTATCTGGGAATTTAGGTCAATTGGGATGTATTGATTGAGGGCTTTTGATTTTACAAACCGTGGCACAGAATCGTTCTGATTTTAGCACAGGATGTGCTAGAATTTCAGGTATATTTAAAAACTGTCAAAAATTGTCATGTTTTCACTTAAATTTTACCTCTCTTCTCCCTCAAAATTACAGCAAAAAAATCTCCATGGAGGAAAACGTTTGGACGAGTGCCATTGAGGTAACTCAGAAAAAACTGGGGCACTCTTTGAAGTAAACATTTGAAATTCTTGGGGGACAGGGGCTCAGTGCCTGGAAGACCGAAATGCAGCAGAGGTGTCATTCAAAATAAATTTTCAAAAACCTCTGATGCGTGAGTATTATTTATTAAACTACACTGAGCAGGCAACAATTTTGATCACAACAATGTAGTGATGGGACTGTCAGGGAGTTGCAGCCTGAGAAAAAAATGTGCCAGAATTCTGAAAACGAATCATTTCCACTTGTTTGAAAACAAGTTTGGATGTTTACAGTATGTGTGAAAGTTCCAAAAGGCCTTAAAGAAACTGCTTCAGAGTGAAGGGAAAAGCACCGTGGGTAAAAAAAATAATCCAAGCACTTTATTCAATTCATATAATTTTGTTGTCATGTCAATTGAAAGATCCACACATGATGCCGAAAAACCACATAGTTTTAATCTGTGATTTTTACGGGTTTCTTGTATTCTTTCTTTAGAGTGAACAATGGATTTTTGGGATTTAGAGGCCCTTTGAAATAATATTTGACAGACCAAATTTTGTCAAAACTAATTTACCTAAAACCACAATCTTAAAACAAGATCACTGCAAAAGGGAATCTTAGGTGGAAATGAAAATCAAAAAACTGGCATCACGATTGCTATAATCTCTTTGCGGTTACACACACTTGTGTTGCCAAGATGGTGGGCCCCCCCAATTTTACAAATTTTTAGCACAATCGATGATTATTGTTGAAGTAGTTTCACCACCATATACCTTTCAAAATTTCCGTTTGGGGTTAATTGTGCGAAGGAATGATGCCCAAACAACAAATTCATGAGGAAAATGGATCTTTTTATTATATCTGTAAGAAATTTAGGACAATTTTCAAAAATCACTTTCCGAAAATTTCCGGAAAATGCCGAAGCCCATAACTTTGGAACCAAGTATGCTTGAAACGTGAAATTTGTGTCAAAATGTGTGTTGTCACACTTTTTTTTCAAATAGCTAATAATTCAATTTCAACCAAAGGTGGATTTAGGCCCTTTTGGATATGAACTCTTCAATTACTACTTCTACTGCTAGCTAGTGACAGCAGTGTAGTGTCAGTGATGTGCTGATTAAAGACACTATCAGTGATCCACCTGAAAGAGTCAAAATATTTTAAATTTGCAGGAAATAGCTTAAAAGTGAAGAGTAAGTCTGTAGAATTCTCAAAAGCTATTTCTTCCATAGAAATTGAAATTGATAGAAAATGAAAAAAACAAAACAGCAGTGTCCAAAGATATGAAACTCCATTCAATTATGTGTTGTAGTAAGTGTCCGTGTGGATAGTAATGACTGAAATAGCCGATTTTGTCCTTATTAGGTTGCTGTTGGTCCTATAACTTGTGGGATATATTAGGCTACAGGTCTAAACTTGATACGAACATACAACAATCTGATTTTTTATGATTTTTTTCAATTTCTGGTTGAGCAAATCACTGATAGCACCTCTCACATGCTTTTTGGCAGATGTTGAAAAGCAGATGGTCACTCGTTACATATTACATTGCCCTAATAATATAATAATAATAATATATAATAATGGTGCAGGCCTTTTATACGCTCTTACAAGGATACACCAAGTATCACAGCGCTTGAACATTATTTATTAACATATTTTTTAGAACAGAGACAAAGCAACTTTACAAATGGCAGCAGCTTAATCTCGCCCTGTCTGCTACATCCAAACATTGACGAGACAACCAATGTGATTGAGCAGACACCAAAATATGAAATTGCTTCAATTTGCTTGCAAATGATAGTAAAAGTATAAGTAAGAATTTGGTTTGGTATGAATAACCTTTTACTTACTTCAAAGGAAACACTTAAATTTCAGGAGTATTTACTTACTTTTGTAAAAGCCCAGTTCAGTCTTTTGTCACATTTGAATGATGAACATGTATACTAAATTTATTGCAGCTGACCACTCAACATGAAGTTTTTCTCAGGTTTGTTAAAAAGGTTTATAAAGGAAAAGTTAACCCTACATTACACTATCCTCGATGCATATAACTAAAGAATACACAGAGTTTTAAAAAGGCATTTGCCGAAACACTTCTAAATCTTTCAGAAGCATGACAAGTTGCCTGAACATTCACTGAAATTTTAAAGCATTTACTATGAAAAGTCTAATCTACAATGTATACTTGCGTTTTAGGCATATAGGTAGAAGCAAAATTGTTTGTTCTTAAAAGTAAAATTTGTAAGTCATTTGTTCAAGTAAAATTTGTTAGAACATGTTAGGAGTGAAACGTTTTGGAGTGAAAGCTTTTACTCATGCATACAGAGGTAGTGTAAATACTTTAAACATTCAAGTAAATGATTTATACTTTTAATGCTTAGACCCATTAGACATTAATCAATCCAGGGTTTCCTCTGCCGATCCGATCATTTTTTTTGTAGTATCGGCCGATCCACTGATCCGATCTCGATGATTTGCCCCATATATTAAAGATCGCAAACGTGAGTCCAACATTCTGAAACTGGGAATTGGCTATTGATATTATAATTAAACAAACTGTGCTGTCCACATTGCTTTAAGTTCCATTGAGGAATTTCGGAGGAAAAGGTTACCTTTTTGAGCACCCCTTGTCTCATATTTTCTTAAAAACTGCTCATGGAAAAATACCCATTATCCTTGCTCCTTCCAATTCATTTCAGTAACATCGCTGAGAATCAGCAGCCTTGGAATATTTTTTCCGATCCGATTCTTTCCGATTTTGCAAAATCGGCTCCCAATTCGATTGTCCGATACAAATATCGGTTAATCTCTATGGACCATTGAAATTAATGTATGGAGGGAATTGCCCCCCAATTTGTTTTTTTTTTTTTTTTTTTTCTTATTTGAAAGGCGGGTAGGATAAGGGTTAAAGGACATGAGGAGATTTCAGAAAGAAGCGCCCCCAATTTTCTCGAACCCCGGTTTTTTACATATTTGGAATGATGCTTACCAATGTATTAGATCACACTCAAAGTGAATAAGCTGAATACGCCGTTTATGTATAAGATGATGATTTTGTAGTTTCTGTCGTGCACGACAAAACTCCAAAGCATGGTTTTCTATGGGGACGATTACGGATAAGCAGGCAAGTTCAAAACAAGGTTTGCGGTTTTTTTGCACTTGTTGGTCCAATAAATCTTCGAGAGTTCTCGGTAGGTGGACCACAACCGATTCAGTGAAATTTAATAGAAATTTGGATCGAAAAAATCTCCTCCTGTCACGTTAACAAAAGTTTAGTTAGTTAAACCAAAGTTGTAAATCTGGTTTTTGCCCTGCTAATGAGTGGCTGGATACACCTCACACTCAGGCATACTGCGGTGTGAGTATTTATTGAGAGCAAAGAAATTGACCGATGCCCTTCCTGATGGTCAAATGCCCTTCCTGACATCAAACATGGAAAATGATGTATCAAGAACAACATAACTTAAGTAGACCATAAGGTAATCTAAACTAAGGCACCTATGTAACTATCTAATAATATGTTACAATCTAACTCTGGCCATGATTTGAGCAAATAAGGAAAACTGATACTCTTTATCATTAGCTTATGGACCATCTAATTTGAAACATGCAAGAAAAACAAATTGGAATGTTCTGAGGTGGTACACATTGTCATTGAAAACATGATTGCCTTCCTCATGTTGTCGCTGACAGAAGTTTTGAGCACATCAAGAGGAGTCCGGCCAGCTTTGAATCAAATTTGATGTTAAATACATCTAACATTCAGTAACGAGATAGAGTTTTGGCACCTTTTAGTGATCAATTTTGCCTACGATATGGCAACACTTTAGGGGTTGAAAAGTCTGATTTGTCCACGGGTAGGCAGGTTTTATGTGAAACTTCAAGGAGGCCATCAGAACTTTGACGGCTGTTGCAATGTACCACCATAATACTACGTGAAGAAAAAAAATGGTGCAAGATTGCCAGATGACTTGAACCTGATAAAACCACTGAATCATAGATTTGTTGTTGTTTTAAAAAAAGCAATCTAATATACTTCCAAGTGTTGAAAAGATGGAGGAAATCGGCCTTGCAAAAAACCACCCAGATATGACAAAACATTTTTGTAGCTCACCCACCTCTTTTTCATCCATTCCTGGGATTTATAATACAGTTAAGAAAGATATTATGTTAATGTACCGGGTGAGTCCCAAAAAAAAGTACAACCAAATGGAGCGATTTCTAGGGGGGTGAAAGGGGGGCCTGCGCGGTCTGGTTCTTGTTATGTATTTTCTTTTTGTATACATTTCCTCCTGTTATTGTTAGCTCTCATATAAAAATTAACGGCCATTAAAAATTGATTAACTTGTTCAAAAGTTACAGCTGCGGAAGTGAAAGTCCCAATGTGAAAGACCTAACAAGTTACACGCTAGAGTAACCCAAAGAGTACACTTAGTTTTACGTTCATCTTTGGGATTTGCAGCATTATCCTTCCATTAACTACACATTTGGAATAATGTCAGGGAACACCAGTGACGTAACCGTCGTGGGTGAGGGGCGTGGGTTTAAGGGCGGGATCCGCACTTCAAATCTTTCCAACCCCCCTCCTGGCCCCCATAGAGATCAGGAAAAGTTACATTTCCTAGTATGACAGGGTTAGTAACCTTTTTTTGGGGTTCACTTGCAAATGTGTGTTGTGATTTTTTATGCCCCCAAAAGTTAAATGGTCCCCATCGCTGGTTCGCTCCCCAAAGACAATGCCTGGTTACATTGTTGGTTAAGACTGAAAAGATTAAACGAGATATCAATAATATAATGATTCCTATTTTTGGACTTGAAGGCACAATTTGCAGCATTCTTTCGACTTGCGTATTTCCCGTAGAAAAACTTTCCAAAATACAATGGATAGGACCTGGATAACAGATAAAACATTAAAATTTTAACATTTAAAAATATTTTTATTTTTGGAGTTTAATTTTATTAACCCTTACAGTATTCTACATTAATACCATTCACGCATGTCCTTCGTAGCATTTGAATACGGGCGCCAAAGAAAATCAACCAGTTAATTTAATTTGAAACCCTCAAGGCTGCGTAGTAATGGGTCTCACGTGTAGAGTCAGTGTGTGCCATTTGTTCGGGCAGAAAATGGATACCTTCACAAAATAATGTAGCCTTTGAATGGCTTGATCGATTTGAAAAATTTAAATTATTATGAAAGTGATTAACAGCTATTCGGAGGAATTAATTGGGTAAATTCCGTTAATGGTTTCTTCATAAAAAAGTCCTCATTGGGTTTTGTACTTTTTTCTGACTCACCCTGTACAATATACATGGGGGTATAGCATTAATGAAAGTAAGGAGTGAGATATGCCATCCCATCATCAATGTACCCTGTAATTTATTTTGAACCGGCATAGTAAATGTTCACACAAATGTCACACCCCAATTAATCCCGGATATTTAAATGAAAAAGTTTCAACACTACTTGAATCTCGGGTATAGATACAGATTCCAATAAGGGACTAAACTCTTGGCACTATCCTAAACAATGGGAAATCTTGTTTTCTTGCTCTGCAACAGATGAATTGTGGTGTATGATTTGTCCATATCAGTGTAGTTTTTGGCACATTGGGAAAATAGATGCATTATTAATCATAGTTTGAAATCATCAAGAAAATCTAACATTAAGTTGACTAAGGCATCATGATATTTTATCCTTTAGTTAACTGAATTCTTTAAATCTTCAACATTGGTTAAGTACGTCTTTAATAAATCCCGTATTTCTGACCCCCTATCTCATAAATACAGGCCATTCCCTGAAATTTTCCGTATTCCGTGACGCGTACATAAACATAGTTCGTGTCCTAATTCCAATTTATAATAATGCGGCTAACGTCGTAAGGTTTACGTGTAAAGAGATTGTTGTTTTTGATAATATAAAAAATGACCCCCCCTGAATATTTCCGTATTCCGTGACACATACATCGACCTTTTTCTTGTCCGTTCCTCTAGTAATATAAAATGCTGTTACATGTCAGTATAATGTTGTGTTGAAGAGATTATTTTTTCATATTGCGCGTGCGCAAGACTGTGAACCCTCTGATCGACAAAAATCATGGCTGACCAAACTCGCTCGGCGGATTTCAACATCTTTCGCGGGAGGAAATCAATGAGAAAAAGTTACTGGTCACGCCAAAAATACTATCAAAGCAACCAGCAAAAGCATGCCGAAGCACTCAGGGCGGTACCCTTGGACCCTAACTGACTAAATTTTAACTACGGTTTTTCGAAAGTTTTCGGTAGAAAAACTCAACGAAGTGCTGGAAGGATTTTGGTTGGCCACCTCCGTAAACAGAAGCAGAGTGGTGAAAGTACGGCAGGTTTCTACAAAGCTTCGACACTCGAAAATCCTTCGCCAAGTCTGAAAAATCGCTATCTTAAGGCGCCGCCAAAACAACAGAGGTTTTGATATCATTAAGGATAAGGAATTCCAAGCTGCCAATGAATTTTTCAAAGCCGCGCTACGGGAGTTGAAAAACATCGGTAAAGGGGAAGTGTTCTCATCACCCAGACATAGCCCGAGGCCGATTTGGGCAGAAGCTTGTACAGGCAATTTTCACTTCAAGTTCATATCCGTGAAGCTTCAGGAAAAGGTTCAATTTTGATATTAGATTTTAATTTTTTTTCGCCGAGGAGCGGAAAATATGCATGGAATGACCAAATCCACGTTTGTCATCAAGACTGATGTGAATACTGTAGAAGATACGTGTGCAAAGTTATTGATGAATTGAACAAGAATCACAATGAACCTGGAAAATATGGAGAGCTACAAACACAGCAAGTGGGATTGCCCGGAGTTTTTTACCAGGTAATCCCCGATGCCCAGTTAAATCATTTTAAACCTACCTTCATCAGACTAAATCCCAATTGTGGAACAATCTTTTGGCAGCGACCTAAGGGAGAAATTCAATATAAAGGTGAATGATCAGGTCTGGTACTACAACAAATGTTTTGGCGTTGACACACACTTCACTTAGTTTTCATCACAATTGAGGAAAGCTAGTCCCTGAAATAAACGAGCTGTCTTCAAGTAATATACCAATCATTTCAGTGGCGAGTTTACTTAACTAACTGTGCCCAGTCCACAATCTTTATCAAGAAAGAAGTTATGCAACTCCGCAGATAAAGTGCGTGACTGGACCATAAATCTGTTAAGCTTCTCTTTGGCTTATTAACCAACGAGTGGTCCTGACATAGAGAAGATGGGAAATTGGTGAATCTCTCAGCGAGACTCTTGTAGGTCCTGAATTTGATTATCAAACTGCTAGTTCCTCGATTCAAAACAAGGTAGATAAAATCCGTACTGTATTTTCTTTAGGCATGACGGGGACCAAACTCCAAATGCCAAAATGCCGCTACAAGACTAATAGATTTAAATGATTTAGCCTGGACTAACAGTTTTGGGTTTTTTTCGCAACCTAGTTTGGTTAGTAGACCTGGACCAAGTTCTACCTCTACACCTGTCACCAATGGGGTGAAAAAAATCCCCATGCTCTTCCGTTCAGCACCAATACAAGCTTCAGACCATCAAACTAAGAGGTTGAAACAACAATCCAAATAGTACACCTTCAAGCTCTAGTCCCTTACTAGTAATTGTTAACTCCCAGTGCAAGCTTAAAAGGAGGAACGAAAGTCACTAACGCTAGGCACATCTGATAGAGGCCATACCCTAGTTCAACAAACTGCTCACCCACATCTACAGAACCAGAAGGCAGTTTCAACAATTCCAAACTGCGACTTTTAATCAATCTTTCAACCAAGCCGGATGTAGTGCAAAGCTCCAAAAACGACCTCCACATTCTCCAACCCTGAGCCATCCCAGGGCCATCATTCCTATAATTTTTCTTTGATTCCATTGCTTAAGAGATTTTGGATGAAGATGCCCATTTTTTTGAGCAGCAGACACCGGAGGTTCTCACATGACCATACTGCATGAAATCAAGTGGTACAACCGCTCAGCGAAATGGGTTTGAATCCGTGAGATCACCACGGCAGAGATCAACTCTTCCTTCTTTTAGTGCTGCACAATTCACAACTTAGTTGTGATTTTTATACCACCAACCATCATGACCATTAAAGATATTTTGCTGAAAAAAAGAACTTATATATTTTTTTTTAATTGTTTTTTCATAAGTGTTTCATGGTGTTTGGAATTTTTTTCCATGAAAGAATTAACTTTGGAATTTTCCTTATCCTGATGAATCCCCTGTTTGAATTGAGACATAATTTAGCATTTCAACAAGCCAGGTGTGATTATATGCAATAATAACGTGATTTTATTTGGGACATGGAAGCTCATGGATATGGACCTACTGAGGCAATGTATTTTGGACTAATAATTCGCTGACCAGTGGGATCGTCATTGAGTAAATGAACAACTGCTGTGAATTTATCTTCATTAAAGATAGAGGTAAGTCTTTGTTTTCGTCAATAAGATAGAGTTCATGTTCACTAAAGGATAAAATCGTTGGCCCCCCAACCCCCCCGTGGCTTGGGTCCTCACGAAATAACGGGAAAATATCCACGTTTCTGGTGCCATATTCCATTCGGACTTCGGCCTCATGGAATATGGCACCAAACGTGAGATATTTTCCCGTATTGTGAACAAGCAGGGGGGTAACTAATTTAGCGATTGTACGTCTCACAAACAAAAGTTATGTTTGTAAATCCATGGAACTTGGAGAAAAAAGGGTGTGTTCTACAAAATCTGCCATATCTAGCATATTTTTCAGTCAATTTCATTTTTTCAACACATTTTTTTTTTTTTTAAGTGTTTTATAAAAAAACAGCATATATCTGATAAATAGCAATTGCATTAGGTCAAGATCATCTTAACCTTGACACAATTGTTTTTGATTCCGTAGTATAAGTTACCATACCATAGCTCATCTTAAAGAGTCGTCTTGGCACACAGCGTCCGCCATGTTGCATAACGGTCGAAAGTAATTTGAGCCACCGTGACCTTGGCAAATCTTCACTGCGTAGGGAGTTCACAAGTTTTTGACGGTAACAGGCCCAAGTGGCTGACAAGTACACAACAACTTGTTAACCTATTCGGACCCGCAGATAGCGTGATTCAGATTTTGTGACACTGGCGATTGCGCAACTTACTTGGCCTATCGTAACGATTACGCACCAAAATATTTCCTAACTAAATTGTCTAGTTAGGTGATAGTTTATATATAGATTATTTGAAAAAAGACGAAAAAACGTGAAAAATACGATCCATACAAGCATTTTCTTACCATATCAGCTGGCTCAATTATAGATGCTGCTGTCAAGTCATGCCACACTCCAGGCACTCAAAAACTAGTGAGCTAAGGGTCTTTTTGGGAGGAACCCGTTTCTAACCTCAGATCGACCACTTGATTAGTCGATTTCGCGATATACAGGGGACCGCGAAAAAAACCCCGGTTTTTTTTGAATTCCTTTTTAATTGTTCAAGCCTTTAAACACAGCGTTTGGCTGCTGGGGATCCAATGAAGTAGCCGCATGTCTAAGAATAGACCGGCCAATTAGCGATGCGGGAACGGAATCGAGGCGCCTGTGTACGCAGCAGTACAGATGCTATGGGGGAGCGTAAATGGTGTGAGCTGTTGTAGGTGAAAATTCAGGAAATGATCAAGTCTGCAGTCCATTATAGCAACCCTATTGGACTGTTGATGGGTGGTTCCATAAGTACACCCTTTTCTGACAACTTTTCTGACACACTCAGGAATTCCGAAACCTTAACAGACCTTAAACGGAATAAACCACGGTTATGTGGTTTTCGTTAGGGTTTTCGAATTCATATGGGTGTCAGAAAAGTATGTCAAGAAAAGGGTGTCACCTTATGGAAACACCCATGTTGATGGTGTTCACTATCATCCCAATGTAATGCAGCCTGGTTTTAAGGGCTGTGAAAGGGGGCCTACCCATTAGGTTGGTTATGTCTATCCCAAATGATTGGTTCTAAATATTGATGAAGTATAAAGATAGTTGTAACAGGTGTGATGAGTTAGGGTGTCAGCTAGGGAGAGTAGAACTGCAGTTTTTAAATGTATTCAAATCAGAATTTAGTACGCAACTAAATCCCAGCAAATGCCCCTGCTGGGACTCGAACCAAGGACCTCCTGCACCAAAGGCTACTTGCCACTCCCACTAAATTGGTTAAGATCTGCAGATTAAAGCCACTATCAGTGATCCACCCCAAAAAGTCAAATATTTGAAATTTGCAGGAATAGCTTTAAAATGAAGGATAAGTCTGCAGAATTCTCATAATTTATTTTTTTTTCTACTGAAAAATTGACAGAAAATGAGGAAAGCAGCAGTATTCAATGATATAAATTGCTGTTCAATTACGTGTTATACATTGTAGTAAGTGTCCGTATGGACAGTAATGAATAAAATAGTTGATTCTGTCCTTACTAGGCTGCTTTTGGCCTTGTCACTTGTAGGGTATTTTAGGATACCTGTACTTAATATTTATAGACCTGCAAACATCTGATTTTTTTTTTATTTTCTGATTTAGCAAATCACTGATAGTGCCTTTAAATTTCAGGGATCCTCACCTCGGGGTGGGGGGATTGACATAGGAAAGAGGTACTTGTATGTGCGGCCCGTAAACCCCATTTTTCGCCTATTCAGCAGTTCTTAAAGGTCACAGTTGAAGCATGATTCAGTTCTTATAAGGGACTTTGGGGAAAATATTTGCTTCAAGCTAAATTTTAGCCAAATTTTGGTTCCAAAGCCTGCAAATTTCTCAAAATTTCTGTTCTAAGACCCTACTTTGAGAGAGAAAATAAGTTCCCAAGCAGTTCCCAAGCCCCCAAGTTCGTGCCGCACATGAAAAAAAGTTGAGTGCCCCCGGAAATACCTGTGCATGGTTCCTTCCAAAAATTAGCATAGAAAGGTGTTATTCTTATTATACCAGAAGGCTGAAAAAGAAACCTACATAGGAGAACCATCTCTATGTACTAGTCATTTGACCCCCCCCCCCCCCACCGGGCCTCAGACTCGATATCATTGACACATAGAGCGTGTTTCTACTTCCGACATAAATGGCAAAAAGCGGCTTTTGCTGACCCGATATGGACCCGGCTTTTTCCGCTATCTCAGCTGTTTATATTGAAGGTACATACCGGTATGGGGCATGCTCGACTGTACTTACTGCTATCATGCTTTCGACAGACCCGGCCGGGTCACAATATCTTCCCCAAACATCCATGCATTTCTTTCACTTGAGGTGTGTTTTACATGTACGTGTAGGCCTATTCACTGCATGTTATTTATCATACAGTCTTGAGTTATTTTGTTTTTTTTTTTCATTTAAATACCACCAGGTAGGTGTAAAGTAAACTAAAATCATTGCTACATATTCATCATGAATACACATAGAGCGTGTTTCTACTGCCGACATGGCAAAAAGTGGCTTTTGCTGACCCGCTATGGACCCGGCTTTTTTTTTCGCTATCTCAGCTGTTTATATTGAAGCCACATACCGGTATGGGGCATGCTTGACTGTACTTACTGCTATCATGCTTTCGACAGACCCGGCCGGATCACATCTTCCCCAAACATCCATGCATTTCTTTCTCTTGAGGTGTGTTTTACATGTACGTGTAGGCCTATTCATTTCACATACAGTCTTGAGTTATTTTTTTTTTCTTTTAATAGATATACCACCATGTAGGTGTAAAGTAAACTAAAATCATCATGAATATTATTGATGTTAATTCATTTCTGAAATAAAATTGACAGTAACTGCTGATGATTTGAATGATGTGCGCAGTGGAAGTCGCATTACCGGCATGGCCTTGGCATCACTTCCTGTCCAACACGGCAAATACCGCTATCGGCTGTTTCTACTGGTTAAATTAGCGGTATAATGCAACACGGCAAAAACCTTTTCAGAGCAGGTTTGATTTTACTGCGAATTAAAATAGTGGGTCGGGTTGTTTCTACTGAGCTGGATAACGGATCGACATGGTAAACGGTCCCAGTAGAAACACGCTCAATCGCTCATAGTACCAGCAACATGACACACGCTCAATCGCTCATAGTACCAGCAACATGACAAACCACAATATATGAGTTAAAGACACTATATCAGTGATCCGCCTGAAAGTGTCAAAATATTTGAAATTTGCAGGAATAGCCTAAAAGTGAAGGATAAGTCTGTTCAGTAGAATTTTCATAAGTTATTTTTTCCAACTGAAAAAAATTGACAGAAAAGGAAGCAAATGGTGGTGTTCAAAGATATATCTTACTTTATTACGATGTGATTAAATAGGGCATGCCAATTTCTTCGGGCATACCATATGCCTATCATTAAACCCAGTACAGGGTGTCTCAGAAAGAACGTTACCCTCCAGAAACGGCCATTTTTGCTTACTTAATCAATTCTTATCCTTGTTTTAGTTTTTATTATTATGAAAATATGTACTTTTTGTAACATATGGTGAAAACAAAAAAGAAAACGTTGACAAAATAACCAAACAATGACTATTTCCCTAAAAATGATGCAAACCTACTTTGTCCACGGCTAGCAAAAACAGAAAAACATGTACATTGTAATTCTTATGGATTTGAGCACACGTAAGTCCTCAGATTTAATTAATTTGTTCACATGTACTGCCTAAAAAGCACCTGAAACATGCACTTAATTTGTTCTTCAGAATGAAGTGACCTAAATCCACTCATCCGTCTCCCATCATAATGCAAATATGAATTTGGTTAAAGTGCACTTTTTAAAGAATGGCATTGGGCTTGATTCCTACAATGGCATATTCTACTGAAATGCTCTTGGGTTGAAGGACCCTCGATTCATAGTGAATGGATAAAAGGGTTTTGCCTCAAATAGGTTTCCCAGTATGATGGCAATCAAGGGAACAGAGAAAAAAATTCTGGAGCATGTGCAAGAATCTAAAAAAAGGGCAAGGAGGGAGAGAGGATAAGGTCGTCAAAGAACAGGACAATCAGGCGTAAATAATGCTGCAGTGCGTAGATACTGAAAAACATAAACTCTTGAACCAGCAATGGACCTTGAATGTGAGAGTTATTGGCAGGAGTTTCTAAAAAATTTTATGTGGGGATATTGCATCCATGGTTTCCTTGATAATGCTAGCCGTGGACAAAGTAGGTTGCATCATTTTTAGGGCAATAGTCATTGTTTGGTTATTTTTCACAGTGTTTTTGTTGTTTTACCATATATTCAAAAAAGAAATTTTTCATAATATTAAGCTAAAAACAAGGATACGAATTGATTAAGTAAGCAAAAATGGCCGTGTTTGGAGGGTAACGTTCTTTCTCACCCCCCCAGATACCCTGTATGTAATTATCGTGGCATTATGTCGTTGTACTATACCTGATACACAGTGCGCTCATATGATGCGTGACCTCTTGAGCCGAGTGTGTATTTAAAAGTAATAGGGGCTCACGAGTTAGCATCGTGCCTGCCAAAGTTTATTGCTGAAATTCAACAGAACTTTCACAACGATCTAGGAAATGTTTCTTTCTTCATGGTTGCAAATTTATAAAATAAAGTGTCATTCGGGAAAGATATGCGGTGCTTTTCATTTATGAGACCATGTCCAGGATCATATCAGAACTATCCTTCTTAAAATACCTGTGCACAGCGAATGGTAAATTCACTCTAACATTTTGTCTGGTAAGCCGGAGGACCGCTATATTTATGAGGCCGTAATAGAAAAACGATTGACCTAGTACTTGGAACTTTTTGTCAATCAAGCCCATGCTTTTCTTATATGTATGCCAAACAAAGGATCGATTGGACCTTGGGAAATGACGCGGGGTTTGATGTTATATTAATGACTACCGATGGCTAAAATACACCGCTCAACACAAGGACTGGCATGTTAGGGCAGCGTGTTTACTCAAGTGTGGCAGTTACTCGGCCGTTCATTCACTGAGGCATGTCACGTGACTAAAATTAGCATACGGTTAACAGGTATGCTGGGTTAGGGACATAATAATCCAGTTTAATGTGGTAAAGGTCATGGCGTATTTTGCCGTGGAGATAACTGCACGATGTGTGTCTTACAATATGCAGTTAATTCCCTTCAGTGCTTCAGGACAACAATTGGAGGGTGAGCAGCTTGATTAAAAAAAAAAAAAAAAAAAAGAGTACGGCCGGAGGACCGCTATATTCATGAGGCCGTAATAGAAAAACGATTGACCTATGTACTTGGGAACTTTCTGTCAATCAAGCCCATGCTTTCCTTATATGGTATGCCAAACAAAGGATCGATTGGACCTTGGGAAGATATGCGGTTGATGTTATATTAATGACTTCCCGATGGCCAAAATACACCGCTCAACCCAAGTTACTGCATGTTAGGGCAGCGTGTTTACTCAAGTGTGGCAGTTAACTTGGCCGTTCATTCACTGAGGCATGTCACGTGACTAAAATTAGCATACGGTTAACAGGTATGCTGGGTTAGGGACATAATAATCCAGTTTAATGTGGTAAAGGTCGTGGCGTATTTTGCAGTGGAGATAACTGCACGATGTGTGTCTTACAATATGCAGTTAATTCCCTTCAGTGCTTCAGGACAACAATTGGAGGGTGAGCAGCTTGATTAGGACATCACTCCAGAAACTCCTTCATGCTTCATGATGCCACTATGAAGTCAATGAATTCTCAATCAATTCCCTTGGCACATTTCAATAACTTTACATTCACCAGTGTATTTATCAAATAGAGGAAGTCCATATCAGATGGCTGAGCTGTCAATAGTCTTAAAACTCTGGGCACTACTTGCCTATTGGCATCTAAGCACTATTTGGATTGGTCAATTGGCGGGTAATATCATGTAATGAGCAAATCAGATATAGTGTAAGAATATTGGCATGGTTTACACAGAGATTTAAATAAGCACTATTTTGATTGGTTACTCAGAGAGCTATCTCATGTTGTGTCCTGGATTGAGCCAATCAGACAAACAGTATTATAGGTGGTAGTGCTCAAGGGGTTAAATAAGTGAGTGACATCTTCAGAGCAAAAAGACTGCAAAAGATGCACACCTTTGTACAAAAGGAAGAGCTATCATCAATATGATTGACATGCAATACTAGTTCAACAACTCACCGTATCTCCTTGTACAGGAGCGTCCCGTTGTTGATTCGTTATCAACCCACAGTTGATATGCAAATTGGCACGTCACGCCCGGCACAGTGTTCATGGAAGTGTGTTTACGCGGTACGCTTAAGTCGACGTGCTGTTTGTCACGTTTAGAACTCTGAGTACGCGCAAGGGTACCAGGTGCAAACTGCAAAGCAACAAGCATGCCAAAACTTCCGTTTTGCTTTAGATTTTGCTAAAATATATTTACGAGGAAAGATTTCTGTTGAACTGGGAACATTGTAGTATTGTAGTGAGAATAATTATGTTCTTCTATACATGATATTAATAAGTTTTCACAAGGATTTTCATTGTTGAAAGGGATTCAAACATGTTACAGAGTGGTTCATCACAAATCAACAACTCTGCATCCGATGCGTCCACGTATTTTTATAAAAATATGCGGACACATGGATGCATCGTTGTTGATTTGTGATGAACCACTCTGTAACATGTTTGAATCCCTAATTCACAATTGGTCATTTCATTAGCTTTTAAACTATATTGAGAGATGGGATGTTTTTGACAACCCCAACAATTGTAAAAAAAAAAAAACACAAACAAACAAATCAGAAAGAGAAGAGAGAGAAAGAGAGATTTTTTTTACATAGGGCCTAAAATCACCAAAGGTACTTATAAATAGATAGGAATTGACAGAAGGTCGAGTGATGGCCTTGCAACCATGATGTGGATGAATGTTAACCAACCAAGCATAGATGTTACTTGTTCAACACACTAAGGGCTAATAAGATGACATATCTGTAACCACTAAAAATATTTTATTTTTTAACCAGGAAAATATCATGATGTATCCGAGGACACCCACTGGGCCCCGTTTATGAATGCTACAATCAACTATGTGCGAGAGAACTACCCTAAACCATGGGATAAAGTAAGTTTCTCTTTTAATATCGTCTTGAAATTGCCAGGTATCAATTTGATCTCTACTCAGGAATATGGATGGCACTGTGTCGTGCTTTTGCCTAATTACTGCCGAGTTACTGCTCTCAAGAGAGACCATGTCTGCCTGTAAGCCGGCTTTCTCTTAAATCTTGATACATGTGTGTGATTGATGTATGGTAATATGCATGCCGTCAAACATTGCAGTTGTCCAGTTTGTTGTGTTATATGCAGTTGATTGATTGAAAGTTTTTTGAGTTTGCCAGCTCGTCTTATTTCCATCATTTTTCTTGTTATGAAGTAGATAGTGTGAGCTGCGCTGTTTATGAAGGCAGTGTGGAAAGTTCTGAACCTAGCTTAAAGCAATAACAGCACATTTTTGAAGAGCGCCCTCAATTTTAAAAATTTGAGATTTTTGCAGAGGTCTAGTAAACTATACCTGCGAGTTGTAACGCTCAAAAATGCACATTTGTCATAAAAGTAGCGATTTTGTAATTAGAATCGACATTCCTTTTTGTAATTTAATGGCGGAGCTGGAAACGCCAAATTTCTGTCCATCCATTGTAAAAATAGTGTCACCTCATGAAAATGACCTCTAACTTGGACTTGCCAGAACCAACGGAACAACTAATGGATGAGAGTAGACACATACATGGCGCTATTTCCCGGCTATTTCATATTGGAAGGCCTTTTCCAGCAGCCGTTGAATTATTATTGGGATCTCCGATATTAATTATCCTAATTAACACAAAATTCCTTATTTTGCGATACTTAGACATGTTCAAGCTTTACCATTCACAGGTATAGTTCACTAGTGAGTTGCCAATGCAGCTGTGCAAAATCTCAAAATTTTTAGAAAATTGGGGATGCTCTTAAAAATGTGCTTTTATTGCTTTAAGGAAGAAAATATTGTACACCATTGGAAAAAGTGTGTATTCTTTCTGAATGTAACAGAGTAAATTCTTACTCTAAAATAGTGAATTGCACTCTTTCAGATTGCCTTCAGTGATCACTCCAGTGGACTGAAATGTTACTTTCTACAAAGAGTGAAATGTCATAAGTGAAATTTCATTATTTTCAGGGGATTGGTCACACCATTAAAATTGGACTGTGGACAAAGCCAAGGAGTTTGAATTTTCATTCTGTTAAAGGGATCAATGGAGACCAAATCCACGAGAGTGAATTTTTAGGGTATGTTTTAACTCTTGTTATCAATATGTGCATGTTGAACAATATTTTTGCGAGCGTTTGAAAGGAAATACAGTGGGTTTTCATCATGTAGGGCTTAGAAGTGAATTTAAGGCCATGGGACTTTTCAAATTCACCATAGTATTTGGTGAGATGCAGTTGATCTTTTTAATTTGGTGGATCATTGTTTTAACTTTCATATAGTCTACTGATGTACATGCGGGATGTCACCAAAATACCCCCAATTCCCAAATTTTAGTTAACTCACCAGGCACTACCACATGGTACTATCTATGGGATTGGCCCATTACAGGATTCAACGAGATAGCCTTCTGATAACCAATCAAAATAGTGCTTCGATATCTCTGAGTAAACCATACGACAATTCTACAGTGTCTCTGATTTGCCCATTGCATGAAATTACCCTCCAAGTAACCAACAAAAGAGGCTAGCTAGGCCGGTTAATGCTCCAGTGGTTTGATAGAACGTAAGTGCAAATGGTGGTATAATAAGGCCCGTAGGAGAATACAATTATGTCATGGTCGTGTGATGGACAAATTGGGGACATTTGTTTTATCCATCAAACTGAATTTTGAGGAAAAATTATATACACGAATCCGGGCGGGAAGCCTCGAAAGGACACCCTTTACGTCGCCGCCATTACTGGGGGGCATCCTGGCCACCAAACACACAGTCCAAACACGCCGCATATTGCCTTTTAAGAGCTTAACGAACGAAATAACAATTTACAAACCTACTTTTTTTTGCAATTTTTAACAATTTTCACCGTTTATTTATATGGATGAAGGAAGGATGAGTTGTCAGGGATGCCTAAACTGGAATCCAGGGCAAGGTATTACCTGGTTGTTGTAAAAATTGAAGTTTTTTTATCTCGACCCACTTGCGGTTTGACTGGGAAATGAACGCTTATGGTTATGAATACATCGTTAAAATTGGTAATTAATACCAGCCGCGTGAGAACACATCCAGACAAAAATAAAGTAACAACCGAATGTTGATATATTCCGTGTACGTGAAAAATTGAATAGTCCCAAAGAACTCGCACATCCCCGCTATTTGATTTGCTGAAAAACGTGACATCATCCTATGCGGTTGTTGATGTTTTAGAAAGGCTTTATTTTGGCTTGTTTACTGTACATGGAGTGATTTGTACGTGTACGTGACATGTGGAATAAATTAACCATGTTTTAAAATGGAATTTTGTGAAAACAACAATCGTATTTAAAGCAAGCTAAATGAAAATAATAAAAATAAATAGTCATTCCACTTTCATTAGAAGCTTGGCAGAATCGGTGGTTTTTCCATTTGGAACGGTACGGCTGCAGGACAGCACATTCTCATGGTGTCATGGAGAGTGAATTTTACACGCAGTTCGTTTCAATTTTTGTTAAACGTTTTTATCGGTATTTGTGCAGCCAAGAAGAAATTAATTATTTTTTTTCCTGAGCCGCCCCCATGATGATATACAAATGGATAACAGTGAAATAGTGTTGATTTTTGCCGTCAGAACTGATCAAAAATTATCGTTCTTTGTGGTAACACGTAAACGTAAATGCGGTGTAAACAAGAATGCAAAAGATGCCACCCAGTCATGGAGGATGGTGAGTGCGCGCCCACGGCGTAGGGGCGAGAATAGTCGCCGGCGTGATTCGTGTATAGATAAGAGTTTCTTCGGATATCAAAAATTCCTATTTCATTAAGGTGAAATGGGGGATGGGAAGAAAAAGTTGCAGGATTTCAATCAATCAAAGGCAATTATTCCCATTACAACAAAATATACAGACATGAAAGCGAGACCTACATCATA
>JAMKCH010020520.1:0-40217 GCA_023653785.1 Ophioderma brevispina | reverse complement strand
CCCTGCAAATGATAAGACCATAAGCACCTATAGACAGAATCGGAGATTTTAGTCACTTCGGTCCGAACGGACACTACTACAACCCGTCATGAATGTAGAATCTACTCTTGGAATGCTGCGTTTCTCCTTTTCTTTCAATTCTACAGCTGGAACAGGTAACTTATTGAGAATTTAACAGACTTATCCTTCACTTTGAAGCTATCCTGCAAATTTCAAATATTTTTCAATCACTGATAGTGTCTTTAGGAACATGTGTTGTAGCTTGTTGTCTTCCCGAGTCCGCTTTCCGATAAGACTGTTTCCTTCCAAATCGGCAATTTCGGCAAAGTATACTTCTTTGGGTATTGTTATGGGCTGCCTCATGTAGCTTGTAAGAAGGACAAATTCAAATGGTCTACTGGTCCTTAATCTAATCTACCTTCAAGCGGCACTGCACTTTTCACAAAATATGAAATTCCCTTCACTTTTGCTCTCAAATGATAGTCTAGGGGATTAAAAGAATAGAGATACAATTAACAATAACTAACAACTCCAAAACGATAGGGATTATTTAATAAGATGCTAAAGACATCCCGGAATTGTGGCTAACTTTTCAGTTTTCCATACCTTTAATCAACAAATGTTATATTAATTACATGAATATTCATAGACTTTGCTCATTGGATATTAAAACCACAAAGGTCACGGAAAGGTCAAACAGGGTGCATGCCATGGGAAACATTGCATACAGCCTTGCGTTTGCTGTGTAAACGCCATTTCCGTTGTCTGCTGAATTAATGTTTTTCATTTCAGGTGAGGGCTAATTTATATAAAAGCTTACAACATGCAAAAATATCGATTTTGAAAAATTTGAGGGTTCACTATTTTCAAATGTGCCAGTTCCGCTCAATTATAAAGGATCTATATTATGACTCTTTGGGCTTGGTGATCTCGAAACCGTAGTATTTCCACTAGTACAGTCTCGAGATCAGCTCGGGTCAATATAGTTTGACTAGGTCCCCTCATGTGCAGACAATAGACTAAATGACGTAGACTAGTTTCAGTACAGTAGTACTATAATAAATGAAAAATACCTAATTATAGCGCGAGGAATATAACATTTGAGCAACAGCCATGAAGACCATCCGCAATGGCGTAAGCAGGATTCATCTTGTCTTTTCAATGCGTTTGACACTGTCAGACGTATTTGTTTGTTATTTGCTCACATAGAAGTCTATTGAGATTTGAGTCTTGTTTGAAGAAAGGTGGCAGAGCCCGTAAATTTCTTACAACCGTTCACACCAGCAGTCTATCTCTACTGATTCGACACCTCCACAAAAAAAACAAACTGCAATCCCGAGGGGGGCGGGGGTGCGGGCCGTTTTCTAGGCCCCCACGGGGGGGGTGGGTCACTGTGAGAACAGAAAAATTTGTTTGTTGCTATTTCTTGTATTGGGAATTGATCATTGGTCATTGTCTTGCCTGTACTAGTATTTTTATAAAGTTATAAAATGCCTTATTTCCACGTTGCTCGATCGTGTAATCATCCTCGGTCGTATGCAGCTGCAATCTCTGACACCCCCAAACTCCCTGCCAGAACGAATTCACTCGTGCTCGTTTGGTTAGATTCCGTTGTCCACTGTCACGCCTGATTATGGAGGAAATGTTGAGCAACTGTAACTGGCACACCGTGGAACTCATGGGGGGGGTAGAACACGACTGCTCGATTTGGGCATTGGGAATTTCCAAACTGTAATTTGGGGACTGCTACGTGCCTTTACTATGGCAGTCTCGTCCCAGTGACAATTAAAAAAATCATCTCCTTAGCTGCTGTTTTAACCTTTATTCAAAAGATCTTAGTAATATCATGATAAATTAAGAAAAAATTATTGACTATAAAAGCCGGCAGGGTTAGTGGCTTAACCCAACACTGCAAAATAGTGTATTTCCAATAACGGTCATATATCTTAAATATTGTGACCAGGCCTAGTCTTTAGTCAAGTCTGTGATTAACCGTTCGATATGCGTAAGAGCGCCCAAGCCTACCGTTAAGTCCTTTTTGAAACGACTACACCGCGGAAGTTGGAGCGTTTTAATTAGCTGTTGCTGTTAGGTTGGCATGTTGCCTCTTCTCTCCTCCCCCCCCCCTTTTGTAACTCTACTTCATCCTTCCGTCGTTCAACATATACGCACGGCCCCCCAATGTTGATGCCTTCATGTGTTTTTTGACCAAACGAACTCATTTTTTCCAAGAATAGTTTAAAAATGGGTAATTCCGTGCATTTTTGTCTAACTATCAATTATGTTTTAAGGATTTAGCTTCTAATTCAAAATTTTTAGCGCGCTTCCGCGCGCACATGTGCTCGTAATGGATCTTTTTAGTCAACCAGTTTCATTCATAAATTTTCATCAACCCATCCCCAATGTCGAAAAGAAATTAAGCCACTGATAAGCGCGTGTTTGTACGGGGTTTTTAGTAAGGCGCGATAATGCTGCGCAGCGCATCTATTAATTTACTTTGTACTTCGAAGGTTTACACTGTGGGACGGTTTAGGAGGAACGGTCACACCGGGGGGGGGGGGGGGGAGGACGCCCGATGTTCGATACTAGAGTTTAGATTTGTAGGCGCCAGGCTCCCTGTGGAGCCATGGGAACAAAATCCTTAAATCGGCATTAATATGGCCGATTGATGCCTCCAAAACCGCTTGATAAATTCCATTTCAATTTTACCAACGGCAAGGAAGACATCATTTAAAGCAACTTTTAGTTCGTAGAAGACATTTGGCGAAAAATGCATTTGAAAATTCAATTTCGCGCCATTCACAAATCCCTAAAAAAAAAAGACTGCTGGAATGTTATTTATTCAAATTAGTCTCATTCTCATTTATATGGGTCCTAACCACGCTATGCCTCCAGCGAGTCAGAGCCCGAACGTATACAAACGCACACGAGACGACGCGCTCATGCCACACGTATACCAACGTATTGACAGGAGCTGGGCTCATATCGCCCACATTTTGCTCCAATTTCCATTTCAAGACCTGATTTGTCATAGTTGATCGCATTTTTTGTGAAGTTTAACATATACGATTCGTTTTATGGGCGTGGCCTTTTGCAGTAAGGGCCGTTTTCGCAGTTAGACAGAAAAACTGCCGTATCATGAGCCTTTACACCATAGAATCTATATCCATGGTTTACTGCATTTATATGTGCTAATTTTTTTCCAAGGGGATGCCCAATAAATCCGACCTTCCCCCCCCCCTCCCCCGGGTAAACACAGACGTGACTAAAGGCAGCCTGACTAAAGGCTAGGCCGGGTGGTAGAATGTAATTATTTGCCGGCGTACTCATAGTCCGGGACCATGGCGAACAATAGGGCAATCGCTTCAGTTGACCTGCAACAACAATTATAAGTTTTACGCCTTATTCCGTTATCTTCTATGGAGGCCCCGAAATATGGCTCCCGCTGGACCTTATCTGCTTTCACACCGGGTAACGAATATCTAAGCTTTTAATATCTAGATGACTGTTATTGTAAATTGCACTGTTTGGCAGCAAGGTTAAGGTCCAAGCAGTCGCTGCCAAGACGCAGTCTCGTGTCAACCTCCTCAGAAGCTCGCATGAACTGGATGGGGTGCATCCTTTGACCCCTACATCAACTGTTGCTTGGCAAAAATAAACTCCACCGCTCCCATACGCTGCACCATATGGAGTCACAGCGTACATTCACACAGATTGATGTCCGTTCTGATTCTGCAATGAGACTTGTTATGGTTACTTTGGCACGCCTGTATATACCTTCCAATTCTGTCTGGTCATAGCTCCTGCAAACCTAGGAGGAACTAGTTCGCAATGCAACCCTAAATAGACGAGCAAATCAGACGCATTTTTAATCGGAATGACGTTTTCGTATGGACCGCTCTATTTTACGAGTACGCCCAATTAAAAACTTTCATCACGGTAGAAGTTCCTTTCTAGGAGAACCTTCAGACGATCCAGCTCGCCCAGAACTGTGATGAACCTGGTAAGCCTAAATCCCACCACCAACACCCCTTTGAGGATCAGAAATTCCACGGACTCACTTTGGCTAACCTATCCTGACACTGCATCACAGTATCCCTATCGAATCATCCTGGATCAATGACAATGGTATGAGCAATGGTCATCCTCTAGTCTTGTACCCTAAGCAGTTTTGTGGACAGCCCATCTATCAAGCCCCAAAGCCTCGGCTGTGCCTTGCTAGGAAAGCATGGTCAACCTCAACAGACTCAGAACTGGCGTTGGTCGTAACTACAAAGAACTTCCTTCACACTATCGGAGTAGAACCTTCACCCAACTGCGATTTTGGAGAGCCCCAAACCATTAGCCACATCATAGATGACTGTTAGGTCTACAAGTCCCCAAGAGGAATTCCAGGCCTGATCAACCTGGATGATGAAACGATCAGCTGGTTAAAACGGATCTTCCCTGGTGATTTTGGACTTGCAACGAACGCACGAACGAAAGGTCCATGGACACGGCTGATTAGACATTTCTTAATTTCTTACATTCTCGTACCTCAACGTATCCTGACATATTGCAACACATATTTTTAAAAGTGAACATCGGGGAAAGTGTTAAAATTTCAAGGAGAAATATACCAACTGGACAGGGCCGTCTCCTGTTTTCGCGAACGCGTATCAAGTGCGGGAGTTGGATTTGACCCCCGTTTAATGACGTTCAGAGTAAACCAGTTGTAAACATTTGAGCTCACACGTGGGCTAACCGCAAAGCACCACTCCAGATATCTCGCCTTGTTGGTTTCTTTGTATGGGAAACACTGAATAAAGCTCTTCTGTTCTGATTCTCCTTGTGGTCGGTCCCGCCGCTGGTGCAAAGTCGACAATCAGCGTTCATTAGTATCGTAATTTTAAGCCACCAAATCAAGAAAAATTATGGCTAAGATACAACAGTAAGACAGCATATCCCGAGAAGTAAACGGTTCGTATGCAAGAAAACTGGCCACGCGCAGGTCCGTTGCTCATTGACGAGGGGGGCGGTTAATTTTTGTTTGTTTTTTTCGAGTTAGTTGTTAATCGGACGTCAAGTCTGGGTCAGGCTTGCCAGCGCGATAATACTTTCATTTTGGAATTTCCTTTGAAAGCTTGTCAAAAAAAACACATTGATATTATGCCCAATTTATCAAATATACGGTTTCTCATTTCCTGCTTCATGCAGATTTTCATGATATCAATACATACTATGAATGAAACAATTTTTTGGTTGGTATCTATAAGCATGTTTAAAGATGTCCATGGACCTTTATCCACTAACCTCGAGGGATTTTGACGTCAATAATTTTTTACTTAAATTATCATGATATACTAAGATCTGGGCAAACTGATTTTTTAAGTCACTGAGACAGAGACTGCCGTAGTAAATGCACGTTGCAGTTCCCAAATTAACATTTGGAAATCCCCAATGCCCAAATAGAGCAAGATTCGTGTCCTACCCCCATGCTGTCATACTAAATGCAGGTAGCAGCAGAGGAGAGGACGTTAATTTTAGAGGAAATCACCTCACTTGAGCGGTTTGCCAATTTATTAGAGCATGTGATATTAAAATTTAATTATGTGCTGCAGGTCCGGGCGCCTTAAGTCCAGGGTTTTTTGTTTAAACTGTCCTCCAGTTTTGCTTTTTTGTTGGCTCCATTTTATTGTTGTCCTTTTTTTTGTTTTGAGTTTTCTTTTTTTCATTTACTGTTGAGTCCAAAAACTCAGTTTGAGTATAAGTGCCAAGTCAAACCATTCAACCAACCCCTCAGCAGAGACGTATAACAAAATTACCGGTTTGGAAATCCCACTGCCCAAAAAATTGGGAGCAGATCGTGTCCCCCCCCCCGCCGTGGAGGGGTAGGATACGACTTGTCGATGGGGGGGGGGGGTGGTCGGATTCACTTGTAATAACTGTGTGACCAACCCGGGGGGAACTCACTGTAGTTCCAGATATGAAAAAAAAAAACATGATTTTTGCTATGCATTTTTTTGTTTATCTGATTTATCAAATTACTGCTAGTGCTTAAATACAAATTAAACAAAATCCAATCCATATATGCAATCCAAATTGCACTTGATATACTGACACTTCGCAATCCATAAAACAACCACTGAAAAATGCATACCAACCCTTCACAAAACAAAGAAGTGATATTTCCAATAAAAATACTATAAAAGAAAAATAATATCCATTACCAATGAAATACTTAAAAGATTTTAATTTAATTGCACTTTAAACACGTTTGCTTTTTGGCCCAATCCCTTTACATGATTTGGTAGCCTCTGAATTGCATTGAAATAAAAAGTGGAGAGCAATGCCTTTGAAGCTTGTGCTTGTCAATAGGCGTAAATCCCGGGGGTGGGGGGATTATCCCCCATAGTTTGATGAGTTGGGATGGTCAATACGATCATCCTCCCCCTCCCAATGTTGATGCCGGTTCCATGGTGTTTTTTGCCCAAAAATAACCTCTTTTTACCATAATAGTTTAAACTGGCATTTCCATTCCGCGCGCTTCCGCGCATTTTGTTCTAATTACAATTACATTTATGATATTAGCTTCGAATGGCAAAATTTTGGCGCGCGTGCGCGTGCACATTGCTAGAATCATCTTGTTCAGCAAACCCCGTTAACATTCTTAAAGTTTCATTCAACCCCATCCCCCCCATGTCAAAAAATAAATTTACGCCACTGAAGCTTTTTGTCTAAGGACTCTAAATTGAAAACGCACCTCACAGTGTTATATTGATTGAGCGTGTAAACCTGGAAGTGTTCAGAAAGGTAAGAAGTAGCACAGGAGTTATAATTTTATAAACATAGCTGACATTATCACATTAAGATATTTAGTCCGATGTTGAGATAAAATACTTTTTTCTGGTCAATGTGGCTTCTAGAGCTTTCTAGGCGCGCTACGAGAGATTTAACATATCAGGTGTCCCTAAAAAATCGAAAGTACTGATTTTTACCCTGATGTAAAGCTTTCCATCCAAAATAACCCCATCTTAAAGGATTAAGCTGAGAAATGTTTCTTTGGTTCAAAAATTGTGAAATTTTTAATTCCATATTGGAGCAAATACGATTTTCAGCCTATGTTTTATATTGATTGAAATATAAGCAAATCCAAATCGCCTTTTTTCTCTCTCTTTTATGACATTTCTGTAGCCAAATACAAGGTAAGAAATCTATTGAGTGTCTAATGTATATAAAATTACTATTGTGACACAATATTTGGGTGTCTCAAAATCTCTCGTTGCACCTTTAATCTAACCACTTTAGTTTGAGTTGTTTGAAGCTTAATAATGTTATTTTTTATACCAGAATACCATGCGGAGGAGGCATAGTCAAAATTACATAGGGCTGAACATATGAATTTTTAATAACTTTTGGTATTAATATCACCAGATAAATATCCAAATACATGTCCATTGCATATAGTTTGGGGCTCAGGAGTATTATACGCCCTTTTGAAGTGCTTTTTAAAAACTCATCGGTTTTGGTTTATTTGTCAAGCCCATTGCCATTGAAAACTTATTATTGTTATTTTTTAATATTTCTAATCTTGCTATTTTTTCTGGAAAATTGTGTGTGTGGGAGGGGGGAAGAAAAATATGGGAAAATCCCCCGCTATCATTTATGAAAAATGAAAATGATAACAAATAATTATTGTTATGATTATCATCATCAACATCATACTTTTTAGTTTTAATTTATTTTCATTTGGTATCAATTTGGCTTAGGAATTTGACTTCTATTTAAGATTTATCAATAAATTCGATATGGCTATTCTATAAAACAATGATTTTCAAATCCCTTTGACCATTTTTGACTGAAATCGATGGAAGTTACTTCATCACGCGATAATTATACATCAAACTCAGTTACAGGGATCGAAGTTCGTTTCGCTACACCGCCAATCCGCATATATTTAATTACGTGATGAGTATGTGACGTCCTGGTCCCGTGACCTCCATATTGAAGTTAGACTACGAAGGCGTAAATGGTGAAATTGTCGTACGAAAATTACTTGAAATATTGGAGATTCTGCGTATTTTGGTAAGAATTTAGTGAACACTTAAGTTCCTTAGAATTGAAAGTTTGGGTCAAATATATCAATTAGAAATGTTTTATATCATGAGCCGTGAAAATGGCAGTATTTCAAGAATAGAATGATGAACATGATAATGCAATGCATTGAATTACACAGTGTTGAATACAATATATCATCATCTGATTGAAAACCGGAAGACAAATCAGCGTCATTGTCATGCCTATGAGCATCTCAATTGTATGCCAATTTACCATGTGTAAACAGCACCAGGAGATGCGTATGATTTTCTGGTAAAAAAATTAAATATTTGACATTAACATAGAGAACTGCAGCATGCAGACAAGTCAAATGTCCTGATGTGTGTAGTCCAGTCTGAGTCTCATGCCACCAATCAATGCATTGCCAATGCCAATGGTTGATTGGTTTTTTGCATGATCTGTAGATACCGGTATGGGAATTTTGTACGGAAATGCTAAATTTTAGCGAGGATATTGTACCGTTGTATTTAAAATTGAATTAAAATTGACTGTTCATTATGAGTTGTTTCTCTTGCTATACTCGGAGTAGGGTGTCCGGGGTATACACACGTCCGAGCCGTCACTTACACATTTGCGCTAATGCAAGTAGTGGCGATCACGAAAAATACACTTTTTAAAATCGCTCTATTATTGAGGCTATTATCAATATGGTTCCAAAAACTTCATGATATAATGCACTTGTCAAGTTCAATCCCGGCCCTTGGGGTCCCGGGACATAGCGGGGTATTAGTCCTGATGATCATGACAAGATAGTCTTAACTTTTTTATGGTTGATGTTATCATAGACTATCTAGTCATGACGAGTTGTGTGTAGTGAAAGTGCCATTTAAGGCAAGATACACAGACAGCTTCTGCTCTAACTTTACAGCTGCAAAGTGGCTTAAATATTCATTATTTGAAAAAAAAAAAAAAAAAAAAACGTCCGAGCCGTCACTTACACATTTGCGCTAATGCAAGTAGTGGCGATCACGAAAAATACACTTTTTAAAATCGCTCTATTATTGAGGCTATTATCAATATGGTTCCAAAAACTTCATGATATAATGCACTTGTCAAGTTCAATCCCGGCCCTGGGGGTCCCGGGACATAGCGGGGTATATGCCGGGACATAGCCGGGCATGTACAAAAAAGTATTGCCCGGCAAGCCGGGATGTTAGCCGGGACTTGGCCGGGAATGTACGTTAGCTTGTCCCCGCCCTGCCGGGACAATCATTGATGATAGCTGGGACTTTAGCCGGGAGATACAAAAACTTTTCCCGGCTCCGCCGGGACCTAAACGCATGTGTCACACCAGATAAAACCAGGCTATCAGGGAGCAGTTATCGCCCGTCAAATCTGTAGTATAACAGCATTTGATATAGCTACCAGTGCAGTCTGATCTCTCCATGTCGTGAAAGGCAAGAGCTCTACAAGTAGCAACACAGCACGTCGGCGACACGGTTCGAGATACAACTAATCCGATGTCATATTTTCACCGGAAAATCGCAGGAAAACATCAAAAATCACAGGGAAAATGTTTAAAAAAATACTATCAAAATGAATACCAAGAAATTACTAGGAAGTGTCTGATCATGTAATCATAAAATCACCGTAACGGGTAGGGAAAGCTATTTGATATTTCTTGCTACATGCCAGGAATATTGTCATTTCATTGCAAAAACGCGGGCATTTTAGGGCATTTTAATATGAAAATGACAAAATTGAATCGTATGGAAAACAAATAATGCTATGAAAGCATTCTGTTAGCTCAAAATGCTTCCGAACTGCCGTTCATTTCCGATATAATTTTTTTAATCAAAATTAAATGTAATCGCCATTTCGCGAACTTGTTTTTGCGTGTTATTCCCACATTCAATTTTCCATTTTATCGGGATCATTGCAAGTTTTTTTGAACCGCGCGCCGTTCAGCAAAGAGTACAGCCTGTCCAGGCTCTTGCGTGATGTCAGCTCAATTTACCACAAGGCACGTCGAGTGAGGTCCCCGGCCCTGGGTTTATTAACCTTTAGAGAACAGGGGGAGATTGAAGATTGCTCAATAAATCTAAAAAGTATAACAAAATTCTATAAGGAACATAATATTTCCTTTTTTTTATTTGGAAATATGAAGAAAGATTTTAAGTAAAAATTGTAACCATTTTTAATATGATAGTGGGGCTTGGTCGTTGGGCACTAAAGATTTGGAATGGTTACTTTTTGTCAAGCGAAACACAAATGTTTTCAATCAAATAGTACTAACGGTCTTTACTTTGAAAAATTTACCCAAATACTGTTTTTCTCAGAATGGGGTACCAGGTAGTATTCCAACTTTTAATGAACTAATAAAACTTCCATTTTTTCAGGCCCTCAGAGAATATAGATAGTTGTCCAGAGTATATCATTTAGTGGAGATATCGACCGGGTAAGTGGATTTTTTAACCAAACCAAACTAAGCACGAGGTTGTTTCTCAAACATAACTTCCGAAAGAAGTGGTGAAAATTTCGGCTCGGTTCTGACACTCCGGCGATCTCCCTAAATGAAGTATGATTTTATAAAGCTAGACCCGGTTGTGCATGCCGGGCCGAGTCGGGATTGTACAGAGTTTAAAGCAGTCCCCGCCTTCATTGGCCGAGAATATACGGGGATTGTCACACCGAAGCCCGCAAGTAGGGGCCGGGACATAGGGAATAGGCGGGGGATGGACAAAAAAATGTAAGCCCGGGTACCAGGGATTTTGTGCTACTTTAACGGGGACAAAGGCGGGGGGTTGTCACGACAGCAAAATGTACATTCCAGGCTTAAGTCCCCGCTAGTTCCCACGAGGACCCCCAGGGCCGGGATTGGAAAATGACAAGTGCATTAACTCCGAAAAGGATGAAAATCTAATAAGATATAGGAATAAAAAATGGACAAGTCCAAATTAAAAACAGGTTGGATTGGGTTTGAAGTCGGCACTCACCGGTAGTACTTACGCGAAACCCTACGTGCTCGCTGTGCATGGTCCCGTTTTTTGTCCTTCACTTGCGTTTTCTTTGGCAAAATCGCAAACCCGGATAAAACCAAGAAGGTCCACTTTTGTGTTTATAATTATTATACGTCACACTTCAAAGTATTTGTCGAGCGAAATTTCAGCCTTTATGCATAAAAGGGAGAAAGTATTTTTTTAATTTTATAAATGTCACTGATTTCTTTTATGGCTTCCACAACGACACAACGGCATATCATTAGCGTTAGAAAGATCGGTTCTAGGCTAATTTTTTTCTATTGACCATTAAGAGTTCAGAGGCTGATATCCGGGGGGGCGGATTTTTGAACATTTGTCCCGCCCATATTTTTCCATACATTCCCCACCGACTTTTCAATAGGAAGTGCTCTTGGCATCGCGCTTAGGAGTGCCAGATGCCCATGAGGGTGACACGTGGGTGAGCCACAGGACCTGTGTATCAAATACAGTGATACGTCATGCGAGTGATGCATGAGGGATGCGTGGTCTCATAGTTTTCCCAAACAGCGCTCAGTGAAATATTCTCATTATTATACTATTGTATGCCGTGCGTGGATGTATCGTAATATAATTTGTTTAAAGTGTCATGTCTTGACTGAATAGAGATGAAAAGTCATGGATAAAATTGACGATTTGCTTGCACTTTCATGTTACGACGGCCGTTAACGACCTGGCCTGTTATCAATCGTATGCACGACGAAGTAACAAGGTCAGCGCAAACAGAGCAGAGATTGTAGGCCGGGTCGGGGCGGTGCAGGCGGTAGGATAAAACGGGCCCGTGCGGACGTGCATGTTTTCCTTTGTTTCAAAGGCGGGTTTCAATGTTTTTGACGCAGTAAAATAAATAATTTTTAGCGCTAGTAAAGATAAACGGTATGTTCTTTCGATCTGATATTCTTAGTATTCAGTGATATTCTAAACTTCTCCATTGCAATTACATGACTTGGTCCATTTTATTCTGGCTGCCTAAGCTTTGATGCAAGACTAGTAAAAATCTAAAATGCTGTGTGTATGAGGACGTCGGCTGGATGATTGTAAAAAAATTTGTTTTTGTTTTTTACCACACATGCCATGTCACCTACTAGACTGATGCACACCCATGCATTACAGCTGTACTTCCAATCCTGCCACACCCATGCTACACATCAATACACTATTTCACCTTTCCTCCTTACACACACATGCCCATAGTTAACCCCCGGGACCAATGACGCACCCATAAGAGGCAATGCATACCCCACACTCACCCCACACAACACACCACCCAAACACAAACTTACAAGACCTGACCACCTTTGATACTTTTGCATGGTGCCTTAGCAAATTCTCATCGTCCGTTTGATATGCTTGACCTCTTCATGTCGGTAGGCCCACTATGTATTAAACTTTCACTGGCCAATATTTAAATTCATACAATGTTAACATAAATTTAAAAATAAACCAATTAAACAAATTTGGATTCATTTGAAAACTCTGTACATATCCCGTGATACAAACTCTTGCCCACACCCTATTTTGATTCTCAACAGATTTTCAAGAGAATGGGACAAATTTAATGACTTTAATAAACATTGTGAAATCCCCAAGTTGATAATTTTGCATTGCGGCAATGGCAGGGAAGAGGAGTGTATTTATTTGATATAAATTTAAGGCTTTCATTAGGAATGTTAGTTTTGGTAGCTATGATACTGATATTCATGGTTTATTATACAAAAATAGGGGCATGTTGTCAGTAACAGCCTCACAATGCTGATTCCTCATAATGAGTGGTTCGTAAATGTAGTTTAATTATCATTGGGGTTATTATATTAATTTTCCCCATATAAAAAAGGAATACCCATATCTCTGGAGTGAAACATGGAGTACTAGTCACTTTAGGACAGGAAGAACTCCGTTTTGTCCGTGATTTTCTATGCTTTGAAGTACTTCGTGGAAGAAAAAACCCACCAATGACACCCACACTTTATAATCCAGAATGTCTTTGCTCTTTTATCTAATATGGTAATTAATATGCACATAACCCTAAGCTTGAAGGAAAGTTCTGTAATTTTTTTTCAGGAATCATTAAGCATCTAATAATAACTCATATCCAAATTTCAGTTCACTGCTTTGATAGAATAATATAAGGGCATTTCAAAAAGCCATATAACTTGGGTATTTGCTGTAATAACTCACCATAGGGTTTGTACAGGTTGAATTTCCACCTGGGACCATCTGCCGCAGGATTGTGGGTATCCAAAAATAGGGATACTTGGCAAATTCGAAGCCTGAACTCCCAAACGATTGGTCCATCTTCATTGAAACTGGTATTTATCAGTTTTCAAGTCGCAACTACACAAAAAAAAGATTCATATACCCCAGATCTGAAGTGATTTTTGAGTAATTAATCCTCAATTACGGGCCTTTTTTACAATTTTTTAGCCAAAAGACGAAAAATATGATTTTTGAGCCCCTTAAAATTGCCCATAACCTCCCACAACCGCTTACCCATCCGAAATAATTTTGGGTCAATTGTTTCTTTTCGACAAGATCTTTCTTTAAAAAAAAATAAAAGCTGGAAGAACAAAAACAACTTCTATAAAAATCACCTGACACCCTATACTCTGAGCAATAATTGTTTGAACTGATTCGAACAATTTGCTGCATGTGTGCGGATCGTGAAGGTGCACTGCTTGTGACGCGCGTAACACAAGATATTTTTAAAATAGACAGCGAGATGCCTGTGTAGACAGGTTGCACACACCGGTACGCAGGGCTTGAATAAGGATTTCAGATTCCAGGAGCAATTTTTGCATTTTTAACATTTATTGCCCTGGTATATACAAATGTACAAAGTATAGTCAGTACGTCTAGCGTAAGATTGTTCATAAAGTTTATACGGTCAGTATTATTTTAATTGAAAGTGTTTTCACTTGAAAATGTAAATTAATGTTCCTTAAAATGAGGGGTCAATCAAGACTGTAGCCCAGATATTAGCGAAGTTACAGAAAAATTCAATGCCAAAATGATCCACACTCTGTGTTTGCCGTGGTGACAAGATTAGAGCTGGGAGTTTACCGTTAATTTCCTTCCGTTTACACGGTCTGTACTTCCGTTCGTTAAAACGTTTAACCGATTCTACAAGTTAACGACTGCCGAATTTGGCGATTACACGCAAATGCAATTCTTGCGCCATAAATCGTTCGTAATCGGTTACCCGGCTTTGCATTCAATCTTAAGTTCTATCTTGAACCATAAAAGTTGTTTCTAACTTAGGATGTTATGTTTAATCCAAAATTAAAGCATAGTTGAATAGCCCAAAGATCCCAAAAGACGATTCACTGCGAAGCTGCATTACCGCTGCATTTACCGGTGTTTAGATCCCTGTAATTGAAGCACCGAATAATTGGGGCTGTGTTATGCGGTATATATGCCGAAGTCAACACTCCGCACAAGAATTGGTTGGTAAGCGGGGGAATTTGTCTGTTTCGTTTAAACGTCCGGAAAACCATTTTAGAGAGCATGGGAACGTTAAAACTTTCCTTTCACTGACGGCGGTGGGGTATTGTGGTTGTGAAATGTGGCTTGCAGGCATACAATAATAACTGAAAAAAGAAGGTAGTAGAGTTTGCTGACGTGTAAACGGTAGTGAATTTTCTAAAACGTTAGTGACCACTTCCGTTCGTTGGAAACGTGTAAATCGTTTGTTAACGCCAGCACTAGACGCATGCAAAGTGTACAATGTACCCTTTTGTATGTGACCTCATGGACTCATATTCTTTACGGTACTATGGGAAGGTTGTGTAGTCTTCACAAAATGTTCTGTGGCTTCGTAGTCCCAATAAGTGGGACTGCACATGACGTTTTCTTTAACAGTATGCCTTGAAACAGTCTATATGTGAGTCCCAAAACATTATGGCCATCAGTTATGACATTTTTGTCTAGCCTTCAATTTCGACCACTGGCAACAGTTCACTCAATTTTATATACACCGGTGCTTTTTGCTAAAACACTCTTCTCCCCTGTAGCACACTGTAATATCCAATTGAAATCCCAAGCTAAGCTGCATTAAGCACCTGGCCTACAATCCGGACCTTAGTCATCCAGTCAGCATTCTAAGTACAAGTCTGAAATTTCATAAATTTCAGTCATAACAAGTGAAGCGATTTACGGACTATCTGTTGTTGGATAACACTAAGAAGGAATACTTTCAAGGTGGAATCAGGTCATATTTATTCGAAGTGAAGGTGTGAAAATTATTGGAAGCGAAGGTGAGACAAAAATGTTGTCATATCAGTTACACACTATTTTGGCATGACGCCGCCATTGATAAAGTTAATGGCATTATTGATAATTGTACATAAGGGAGGAGTTCATGCTCAGCAGGGATAGGATTTACGGTTGTTGTTTCGCCTGTAAAACCTGGTGTTCATACATAGATAGTCTCATGAATCAAACTTACACCCTTGTTCTTAGAAGTTCTTAGATTTAGTTTTTTTTTAAGTTTTGAAATCAATTTAAGGTTTTTTTTTCATGAACCACACAGTGAAGCTCGTTTTTAGTGCTGTGACGGCGATACTTCAGCTTGCACCTCAGTACACGTTCTAATCCAGTGGGTAGTACTTCCAAGAGAAGATATCAACCAACAGCTTCTCACCATGCATTGTTCAATGAAGATTTTTGTACAGGTAGTCCTGGGGAATAATTAGAGATGAAACATTCTTAAAATGCAAGTTGTGAACAGATTTGTTAATTGAGCTATGTTAATTCTAATTGATTCACATCAGTCACCTGCCAAAACCTCCATTGGAAGCAATGCAGTGTGGGAAGCTACGGATATCTTTCTCTGGGTTACTCCCAGTGAATGTCATCTGACTATCGTCAGATCCAAATGGCAATAGAAAAACATCCTCTTTACTTTTCACATCTCAATTTAAGGTGTGGTACTAGTGCTAGACCTTTTTGCATAATAGTTCAGTTTGGTTACTATTAAAAACCCATTACCACTGCTAAATGAGCCAACTCCGAAATAGTTGGGACATGGGCACGCACAAATATCATGAACCACATCAAGCGGCGCTGTGATTCGCCCCTTCGCAAAATGTTTCTCTTAAAAAAAACCAACAAAAAACAAAAACCTTCCAACGACCTTCTTGTAGGTGGAGAATAACAAATTGCGTGAGGGCCATAAAGTCGTGGAAGGTAAGTATCATACTCAAGTGTATCGCCCTCTCACTTCTGAGAGGGAAATACACTGTACTAGTACTACAGCCTTAAAGGCCATGAGGCCAAAGCGAAAAAGACGCTCGGATAAGGACCAAGGTGGCGCACCCCATGACAAGTACATAATTCTGCCGAAATAATTTTCCTAAAATTATAGAAATCAGTTCTATGTGTGTTCTCACTTCTAGTAATTTTCGGAGTATAATCCGCGGCTTATACGTTGTTTTCAAAGGCTTCAAAGGATGCCGCGGCTTATAAACCGAAGCGGCTTATACGCTGATGTCTGAAGTGTGAAACCACAAGATAATAAAAAATAAAAATTAACGCGCCGACAATCTGAAGACTCGGTGTTCTCAACTTTAGTTGGTATTATTACTGTCATTAAGCTGTATTCAAACTTCCCTTTTGTATGTTAAGTGTTGTCCACTTGATAACCATGTATCACACACTTGAATCCATTCCATCCATAAAAAGCTTCATTAAAGCGGTAGCCTTTGTGTTACATGACGACCTGTCCAATCATTTAATTTGATTGCCCACATACAATGGTTATTCTCACAAACACCGGCTCTTGTGACTATCACGGAAGGAAAGGGCTTGCCACAATTTAAAAATTAAAATACTCAAGCTTCAATTTTAACCTCTTGAGCTTGTAGAAAATTTGGTCACTCGGCCCTCCTCACAATGTATACACAATATTTCACCAACTAGGCTGGTTTAATTTATATCCTTACGTTATTTGCCTTGACAATACACAGTTATTTGACAATAGTACAACGTACCGCAAGCATAATATAGTTGGTCATGACCCGGTTTAATCAAGTTGTGCCGGAGCGGATGCGAGTGAACAGGTGTTGAATTTCGATTGAAGAGCCCTGGACCAGCCAAGCTCGCGTGGTTCGGGAATGCCCCATGTCACGAGTTGTATTGCGACATTCACAAAATCCCCACTGCTCATGCAATTGCAAATGGACGTCCCGTTTTACTTTGATCACAGGATTTCTATATATTGATGGTTTGTTCTGTAATTGAATTTTCTGTTTACTTTTTTCTTTCAATTTTTTTTTTTAAAAAACACAAATGAGTAAAAGGTTTAAGTAAATATTAGTTTTGCGGCGAAAAAAAAAAGTGAAACTGAGTTCGTGGCTCACACAGTCTGATCAGTGGTGAATCAAGGAGTAAGTTTAAGCAACGGCGGGCCGGTCGGCTTGGTAGGGGAGACCAGACCCAGGTATATCCGGGTGATCTTGTTGTTTTTGACTAATCCCTTCCCAATCTATGATACTATTTTGTTTCTCTCCTAAAATTCTATAAGCAAAAACCCCTGCTGCTACGTTTCTAACGAAAAAGACGACATTTGTAACATTTTCAGTTTTTTTTTAGCACGGTAATCTTGAACGTATGACTTTGGCCACTCCACACTAAACTTTAAGACTTGGATTTCTTACGGCCTCCTATAGCCGAAATCGACGATCATTTATAACTAAGTTATTTAATAAGTTTTGTATTCCAATTTTTCTTTACATTTTAGGAAGTTAATATCATTTTTTTTTATTATTGGGTACTCTATCCAAGTTAAGTCGTTTATAGTTATTAAGTTATTTATATTGTCCGTTATATTAAATTTTCAGTTTATATTTATTCAGTTATACTTATTCGTTAATTTACTGTATGCAGTTTATATTGACTTATTGCTTATCTTTCTTCAGTGTAACTATTCAGTTTACATTTATTCAGTTTATAATTACTTGATTATTGGGTTCCAATATCAAGTTCTTCAGTTATAGTTATTAAGTTTATTTATAGTGCAGTGTGTATATTTATTCATTGTACCTTTATCAGTTTATACTTATTTAATCGGTATGATATTTAGTCAGTTAAATTAAATTACTATATATTTGTATATGGATATATTCGTTTAGACTTATTCGTTACACTGATGCCCGTTTATATTTAATACTTTATATTATTCAGTTTATGACTTATACAGTTCTATGTATTAGGTTTATATAATTTTTCAGTTTAATTCTATTTACTTAATATTTATGTTATATTGATATATTTCTGTTATACGATTATATTAGCTTAGTTTACATGATATAGTAATGAGAGGAGGTAGTTATAGTTATGAAGCGATATATTAGATATGTTAGCTAAGTAAATCACACAAAGAAGAAGACAAATTGAGTTGAAGAGTGGAAGATAGAAACCAGATTGAACAAAAGATATGAAAGGACATGCTTCTATATTTGGGCCTATACGCCGCGCGGCTTATATTCCGAAAAGTACTGTTATGTCCCATTTGAAGAAAATGAATAAAATGTGATCTCAATTTACGCCCTATCTCAGTGATACGGGATTTGTACCCCGATGAGTCATGACTCCAGCAAATAATTGGGGCTATGGATTAAATATAAATCCGCTCGGTGTGTAGAAGACCAAACACTCACAGATTCCTTTTTATTTGCCGACAGAGCCATTGTTTTCCATGCAACTGAAAAGATGAAGGTGTATACCATCACCCCGATTAGATTAACGCTATGTTCATGACGTGAACACAATACCTGTCCTCTTTCATGAATAAAATAAGTTAGAGGTTCTAAATGGTGTTCAATTTCTTTGAACCCTATATGCATCCTTCTTCGAAGGGAACACGAAGGTTTGACACAAGTCATGAGGAACAAACTGGTTTTGCAAACTGGACTAACTCTTTTCTGACAGAACCCACACCGTAAAATTGCCGCAAACCCCAGTTTTGCATTTATTGATTATCATAGCAGAAATCGAAAATCATTACCTATATGAAATGCAGAGTGAACCGGTGCCGAATAAACTTTAATTGAATCGAGCCCCCAATTTAACCATAAGCGGCAGAGAGCAATGAGAGCCAACGAAAACGTGCGGTTTTACCGGTCGGCAAATGTTTCTCGTTGCATCTCGGCCGTCAACAAACTATTTTTTGTCGCGCAAATGACTATCATTGGCCCTCATTACATTCGGGCCGTCTTACGGAAAATGACGCGAGTCCTCTTGTGCATCTGGGCCGTTCTTACGGAAAATGACGCGATGTTCCTCGATTGCCAACCTGGACGATCAATACGGGAAAATGGACGCGAGCTTTCAATTGCTTGGACGGTTGCCGAAGGAAGGCGCAATGCTTTTAATCAGGCGGGTGACACTACAAATGCCCATAGACAATTTTCGGATTTCGATGGTGATAGCACGACACCATTTTCGAATAAGCTATGACGTAAACCGGAGCATACGTTAGGCATAATAGCGCCACGCACCGGGACTATGATGTCGCGTAATAGCGCCACTCACGACCTGGCGAACTCTAAGGTACAAATTTCATGCAGATCAGGTGCAGTACGCATCATTTATTTATTATCCCTGTTTTCATTGCATTCGCACGCCGGATGTTTCCTCGCTTGATATGGGAGTTCTTTCCGGAAAATGGCGCGATGTTTTCGTTGGCATTCTGGGCCGTCTTCCGGGAAAATGACGCGAGTTTTCGTTGCATCTGGGCAGCTGGGGAAGGAAAATGACGCGATGTGTTTCGTTGCATCTGGGTCGATTTCCGACTTTACGCTACTTTTCCTGTGCCGGGAAAAAAAAGAAAAACGGCAGAGATGCAATGAAAACGCAAAATTTGGCTCTCGTGGCATATGGGTGCCGTTTTAAAAATAAAAATAGATTGCCCCGCGTTGCATTTGGGCGTCGGTCGGCAAAACCGACCCGGTCGGGTTAGGGTTAATATGATATTAGTTCATGGGGTGGTTCTGCACCAAGATGTTAGGTCTAGTTGCAATCAAAACTCATTTCATGATTTGTGCTAATCTTGTTAATTTTTGAATAATAATGATGTGGAATATAAGATCAATTATTTTTTTAACTCCCAGCAGAAGTTTGGTTTTATTTCTTCGTGAAGAGGCTGTAGCTCAATTCCTAAAACGGCGGTGAATTGTGTTTTGTGAAAACCAATTCAAAAGCTTTTAACGTCATGACAATAACAATGGTTTTGCAGTCCCGAGAAGTCTGGAATCGTATGTCCTATTCTACTATTAGATAACGGCGCGGATATTTCGTGATTTTTATTCCTTATCAATCGCAGACCATTATTGCTGGAGTCATGAACGTGGTTTGTTCCCGCGTGGGGTACATCTCTTGGTCACTGATAGTCAGGGGAAAAAAGTGAGAGACATTTAATTTCATTTCAAGAAAAATGTGCACATTACTAGCAGTGAGACACACGGCGTAGAACTGAGTTGATAACACTGTTAAATTGAAAATGTATTGATGGGAAAAAAATCATCTAAATTTTAACCCCAGTGAAAGGGGAATACATGTAGCATTTGTAAACAACAGGAAAGCATTTTAATTCAAGATCCATCCAAGAAGTGAGAAACACGCGCTTAGAACTGATAAAGTTTACACCATTATTTTAGCAAAATTATTTGTATGTAAGGGGTTGCATCCACCTTTGTAACATGCTATGAGATCTTGCCCTGCTTAGCCTAGTACTTTTGCAATTACACAGCATGGCTTAAGCGGTGTGGAGAAGGTTGCAAAAGGTTAGCCAATGCCACGCAACCCCTGTCAAAGCCCCGCCATAATAGCCTAATGCTCCCTGGGGTCAAGGGGGGGGGGTAGTTTTTTTTGCTAGGCGGAATCACGCCAAGAGGGGTAGACGGCGACACCCCTCTCCGCTTGACTAACAATGCATCAAATAGAAGTGTTGGAAGTGGAGTAGAACTCCAACCTACATTGTCCAAAATGTCTCGTGGGAGAAGGCCATCTTTATTTAAATGCCCAGGAGGAGCGTGAGATCGAACATCACAGCCCCTAACCAAGAAGGCCAGTCTCACACCAATCAGTTGTTTTTGGCATTTCAGATGATGAGGAAATCCTCTGGTCAAGTGTCCCTTGCTGCAGGGCTTCTCTGAGCTGTCTGACAATCCGGTCTGCAACTAGGTGAGAAGTGACAGAAACACGGTTTGGGGTTGTAAAAGAAAGGGGTCTGATCTTGGGCACAAAAAAGCCTGCATGTGGAAGAATATGAGACATCTGGGTAAAGCGGTGATGGGGAATCGTCGGTAGACAAGGCATGTATATCCGAACCCACTATGGCCACAAGCCACATGCCACAGCCACTAGGAAGCTCCAGAAGACTATAAGCTTTTGGTTGGGTTTGAACTGTTCCGACACAAAGAATTGCAAGACCCAATGGCAAATCCCCCACCCGGAACAAGGCACGAATCGGACGATCCGTTAAACATACCCTTACAGAGTTGACAAGAACGGGGGACTGAAGAAGAAACAGGTCATACATCCCAGCCCTTTACGGGCTGTGGCTGTTCGGTAAAAAGACCTCGGGCAGTCAGGACACTAAGGTAAACACACCCTGAAGACTTCTGAGGAGAATTGCCAACCTGTCTACGGTTCTCAGAAAAAATGGCATGGATCGAAACTCTCTTTGGACACCTTGCATGGTATAATCCTATAATGCTCTGGAATTTGAATGAGCAGTTGAGCATGGCAGCCGGTCGGAAAAGTCCCACCTCAGTGTTCAGTCTGCAGAAATTTACAGACAGGCGGAGCATGGGTTGGTGCAATCTGGGGACGCAACGCGTCGGCTGGGAGGACGCTTACCCGGTCCCTACGTTTGGAAGATGGATATGTTCCCTTGCAGCAGATCTACGGGGCCTGGAAAACACAGCTTGCCATGGCCATAAGGGGGCTACCAGCCGGACCAGGCAGTCTCGAGACAGAGCCACTTAAGGACTTTTGGGATCATGGCACCGGCAGGAACGACTATGATTTTCAAGCAAGCATAGGCTATATCAATCCTGACCGGTCCATTGCCATGGTGTGCCCGTTGATGCACCCTGGGGATATCGGGTTCCAAGAGTGGCCACCTAATGTGCACCACCAAATCTGACGATTCAGGACTGAGGCGAACAGATCACGTGTGGACGGTCCACCATCTAGAAGATGTGCGGCAAACTGACAAAGTAGAGCTGCCACGTCCACCGGGGCCCTCTGACTTTGGCTTTGTGTCTGGGACTTAGGGGCCCCTCCTGGGAAAACTGTCCGCAAACAATTTCACTCCCGAAACACTGGAGGCGATCAGCCCGAAGTCCCAATCTCGGAACCACCCGAAAAGCGAAGGAATCTCCCTGCATAGGCGTGGACCCGGGGGCTGGGATGATTTAAACCCCCTTCCTTGTTTATATGTCACCACCTTCTATTGTCACAGCAGACAAAAATTACTTCCCCCTGACCCTGGGGAGTCAGTGCTGCAATGCCAGAAAGACTGGGAACATTCGAGGATGTTAGTGGTGATGAGCACGGAGGCTTGTCAGCGGCCTTCTGCCCCCGAAGGATAGGAGTGAGGCTCCCCCAACTTAAAACGCAACCGTCGTCAGGGTGTTTAACCCACATCCATTGTCAGGGTGTTCTACCTAGGTCATGGTAGGCTGAATGAATCCTTGCCTATATGAGTGGCAAGTCACCATTAATGGTCTTGAGTAACAAGATTTAAAAGAAAAATATTATATTTTTAATTATTGATTTATCTTTATTCAGTTTATACTTATTCAGTTTACACTTATTCAGTTATATTTAATTACTTTATATTTATTCATTTATACTTATTCGACTTTATATTTATTGCGTTTATTGATAATTTATTCAGTTATTATATTTACTTATATATTTATGTTATATTGATATATTTATGTTGTTATCGATATAGATTTTATATGTAAGTGGTTACATTTATATATAATTATCGGGGAATGTTAGTTATATTTATTAATATATCTACTTATATCTATTTATCTAAAGTAATCACACAAGAACGCCAGAAAATTGATGAGAGTGAAGAAGAAGAGCAGATGCAAAGGACAGCTCTATATTTCGGGGCTTAATAACGCCGCGCGGCTTCTATTCCGAAAATTACGGTATGTGCACATATCTTGAAGAAAAGTGATTAAATGTTATCTCAATTTACCGCCCTGAATATCAGTGACTACGGTATGGACGCCATGATTCATTGACTCCAGCAAATAATGGGGGCCTATTGATAATAAATCCGCTCGGTATTTAAGACCAAACACTTCACAGATTCCTTTTTCATTTGGAACTACAGAGCCATTGTTGTTTTTATCCATGCAACTGAAAAGATTGCAGTGTTATAGCATCACCCCGATTTAGATAGCTATTTTGCATGACGTGGACCAAATTACCTGTCCTCTTTCATGATAAATAAAGTTAGAGGTTCTACGGTGTGTTTCAAATTTTCTTGTGACGCTATATTTCATCCTTTATTCCCGAGGGAAACGAAGGTGAACAAAGCCTTCATGAGAAAAAAATTGTTTTTGCAACCTGTGGAAACCTAACCTCTTTCTGCAGAACCAAACCCGTAACTTGCCGCAATAACCCCCATTTCTATGCCATTTTGCATTTCATAGCCGAAATCGAAAAAAAATCATTCACCTATATGAAATGCAGGTGCCCGGTGGCCGAATAAACTTTTAATTGTAATAGAGGTCCAATATTAACCCTAACCCGCGGAGTCCCAGATGCCATGAGAGCCAACGAAAACGTGGTAAGTACCGGTCGGAAATGTTTCTCGTTGCCTCCGGCCGTCAACAAACGTATTTTTTGTCGCGCAATGACTCCTCATTTGGCCCTCATTGCATCTGGTGCGTCTCTACGAAAATGACGCGATGTTCCTGCTTGCATCGGGGTCCGTCTTTCGGAAAATGACGCGATGTTCCTCGTTGCATCTGGGACGTCAATAACGGGAAAATGACGCGATGCTTTTACAACTGCATTTATAACGGTTTGCCCCGCAGAAGGCGCAATGCTTTTCATCAGGCGGGTGACTTCTGTGATACAAATGCCGCATAGACAATTTCGATTTCGATGGTGTAGCGCCACCATTTCGATAAGCGCTATGACGTAAACCGGAGCATGACGTGGCGTAATAGCGCACGCACGCTATGATGTAGCGTCATAGCGCCACTCACGACTGGCGAACTATAGGTACACAAATTTCATGCGATCGGTGTGCAGTACGCATCATTATTTATTTATTTAATTATCCCTGTTTTTATGCAATTTCCGCACGCGATGTTTGCCTTGTTGCATCTGGACGTTCTTTTTTTCGGAAATGGCCGGGCAGATGTTTTTCGTTGCATCTGGGCCGTCTTTACGGAAATGCCGCGATGTTCCTTTTTGCACCTGGGACGTCAATACGGGAAAATGACCGCGATTGCTTTTCACTGCTTTGTCGAACGGTTTGCCCCAGAAGGCTGCAATGCGTTTGTCCTCAGGCGGGGTGACACTGTGTACATTCCCATCGACAATTTCGATTTCGATGTTGATAGCGCCACCATTTTCTAGTAAGTATTACTTAAACCGAGCATGACGTAGCATAATAGCGGCCACGCACGACTATGATGTCGCGTTATAGCGCCACTCACGACTGCGAACTATAAGGTACAAATTTCATGCAGATCAGGGTGAAGTAACGCATCATTTATTTAATTATTTATTATCCTGTTTTTATTGCATTCGCGAAACGCGATGTTCCTTGTTGCATCTGGGACGTCTTTCCGAAATGGCGTCGATGATGGTTTTTCGTTGTCATCTTGGGCCGTCTTCCGGGAAATTACGCGATGTTCTTTGTTACATCTGGGCCGTCTTCCGGGAAAATGACGCGATGTTTTTCGTGCATCTGGGCCGGTTTGACTTTACTCTACTTATTCCTGTACCGGAAAAACGGCCAGAGATGCAATGAAACGCAAAAATTTGGCTCTCGTTGAATCTGGGCTGTTAAAAATAAAAATAGATTAGCCCCTTGTTGCATTTGGGTCGTCGGTCGGCAAAACGACTCGGTCCGGGTTAGGGTTAATATGATTAAGTTATGGGGTGTTGGTTCTTCACGCAAGATGTTAGGTCATGCTTGTCCAATCAAACTTCTTTCATGATTTTTGCTCATCTTGCGTTTCCTTTTGGATAACTGATGAAAATCTACGATTCAAGTTATTAAACTCCCAGCAGAAGTTTGGGGGCGTTTTATTTTCTTCGTGAAAGAGGCTGTAGCTCAATCTAAACCTGGCGGTGAAAACAATTCAAAAGCTTTTAACGTCATGGACAATAACAATGGTTTCGCAGTCCCCAGAGAAATCTGGAATCCGTTGTCCTATTCATCTTATTCATAACGGGACGGATTTACTTATCAATATCACCATTATTGCTGAGTCATGGAACGTGGTGTCCCCGTGGTGTACATCTCTGAGTCAGTTGTACTGATATTCAGGGGACAAAAAGGAGATGACATTTAATGATTCAATTTTCAACGAAATGGCACATACAGAAGTTGGAACACGCTTAGAACTGATTTTGAATAACACTGTAAATGAAAAAATGTCGTTGAATTGGAAAAATCATCTAATTTTAACCCTCACTGTGAATAGGGAATTACATGTAAAGCATTTTGTACAACAGGAAGCATTTAAATCAGATCCATCCAAGAGACGTGAGAACACGCGTAAACTGATCTTTTACAACCCCCCAAAAAAAATTTTATTTTTAGTGCAAAATATGTACTTGTAGGGGGTGCGGTTCATCTTTGTAATGCTATGAGATCCTTGACCGCTAGTCCTATTACTTTTGCACAGAATTCCACAGCATGGCTTAATCGGTGGTGAAAGAAGGTTGTCAAAAGGTATCCCAATGCCAACGCAACCCCGTCAAAGCCCCGCCCATTATCGCCTAATGCTCCTGGGTCAAGATGCTAGTTCGATCATCCAAGAGGGATTAGACGGCGACACCCCTCTCCGCTTTACTAACACATGCATCAAATAGACGGTGGAAGGTGGAAGTATACTCCACCTACATTATGTCCAAAATGTCTGGGATGAAGGCCTCTTTATAAATTGCCCAGGAGGAAGCGTGAGCTCGAACATCACATGCCCTAACCACGAAGCCAGTTAACCAATCATGGTGTTTTTTGTGTGCTTTCAGATGATTGAGGAAATCCAGCTGGCTCAATGGTGTTCCCTTGCTACAGGTCTCTCTGAGCTGTCTGCAATCCCGTCTGCAACTATGGTGAGACGTGACGAACCACCGGTTTTTGGGGTAAAATAAAGGAGTCTGATTCTTGGCAAAAAGCCTGCATGTGGAAGAATCGAGGACCTCTTTGTGCTCTCAAAGCGGTGATGGGCCTCGCCCGTAGACAAGACATGTATTTCCGAACCCCCTATGGCCATAAGCCACAGCCACAAGCCTCAGCCACTAGGAAGTTCCAGAAGACTAACCTTTCGGTTGGGTTTAAACAGTTCCGACACCAAGAATTGCAGACCAATGGCAAATCACACTCGGAACAAGGCTACGAATCGGGACGATCCGTAAGCATACCCTTCACCAGATTGGACAGAGGGGACTGAAAGAAACCACTGTCATTACCATCACCGGGCCCTTTACGGGTCTGGCCTGTGGCTGTTCGGTAAAATGAAACCTCGGGCAGTCAGGACACTAGGGTAAGCCCACTCCTGAAAGACTTCCTTGAGGAAATTGGCCAACCTGGTCTACGGTCTCATAAATTGCATGGATCGAACCTCTCATTATTGGCACACTTTGCATGTAATCCTATATTGCTCTGTGAGTTGCCTTGAGCAGTGAAGCATTGCAGCCTGTTCGGAAAGGTCCACTCAGTGTACAGTCTGCAGAAATATTACCAACCGGTTTCGGAGCATGGTGGTGCACTCTGGGAAGAACGCGTCGACTGGAGGTCCTCTTACCAGGTCCCCTCCGTTTGGAAGATGGATATTGTTCCCTTGCAAGCAGATCTAGCGGCCTGGGAAAACCACAGCTGCCATGGCCATAATGGGCTACCAGCATGACCAGGCAGTCTCGAGACCGAGCCACTCGAGGACTTTTTGGGATCATGGCACCTGGAGAAGCTATGATCAAGTCAGCATAGGCTATCAATCCTGTCTGCCGCTGCCATGGTGTCCCGTTTGACTGCCGGGGATCCGGTTTCCAAGAGTAGGCCCCTAATGTGGTCCACAATCTGACAATTCATGACTGAGGCGAACAGATACACGTGTGGACGGTCCACCATCTAGAAGATTTTGCGGCAAACTGCAAAGTAGATCGCCACTCCATCCCGACGGCCTCTGACTTTTGGCTGTGTCTGGGATTAGGGGCCCTCCTGGGAAACTGTCCGCAAACCATTTCCACTCCCGAAACACTGAGGCGATCAGCCCGATGTCCCAATCTCGGACCACCCGAATAGCCGGAAGAATCTCCCTGCATAGGCTGGGACCCGGGGCTGGGACTGATTACACCCCTTCCTTGTTTATATGTCACCACCTTCATATTGTCACAGCGGACAACAATTACCTTCCCCCTGACCATGGGGAGTCAGTGCTGCAATGCCAGAAAGACTGTGAACAATTCGAGGATGTTTATGTGGTGATGAGCCACGGAGGCTGGTCAGCGGCCTGCCCCCGAAGAGATAGGAGGTGAGGCTCCCCCCAACTTAAACGCATCCGTCGTCAGGGTGTTTAAACACATCCATTGTCAGGGTGTCTAATAGGTCACAGGTAGGCTGAATGGAACTCCTTGCCTCATATGAGTGGCAAAGTCCACCATTAATGGTCTGAGGTAACCTTTGTCTTCCTGGGGGATGAAGGTGGGGTGTTTACCACTGCCAACAAGTTTTTCATCCGGCCAGCTAAAACACATAAATTTGAAACCTAATGGCTGCATCTAATCTTGGGACCATCATTTGCTTTCATTTTAGCGCAAAATAATCTATCACGCCACCTTACCTTTGGTAGTGGAAGACAAGACTCAGTTTTGGAGGAAGGGGATGGTTGCCACCTTATAATATTTTTCTTTTTCACTTCTATCAAAAATATATATGCTTTAATCACTTAATACCTCCTCTATATGTTATTTTCATTTCATAATCACCCCCAAAAACCTAGCAAAATCACACATTTCTGTATTTTTAACTCAAAATAGAAATTGGCTTATTTTTAGCAACAATCGGAGAAATCAAGTTTCCCATGATTATCACTTCATTAAAACATTACTATGACGTCAAATGGAGGACTATTGGAACTTTTTTTTTATATCAATGGAAAGAGGAGACTTATACCAATCTACTTGTACCAAAATCAAAAGGGTCAGAGGCTTTGTAACTAAGAAATCCAAGAAGGTCTTAACCAACACCTTTAAAATGGTTCAGGGGGGCGAAGTTTAAAGTACAATTTCATGCAGATAGTGCATACTATTTTGAAAATCAAGGAAGGGTGCATTTGAACATTTTTCTTATATGCTAATTGTGTTTGTTGACCCAAAAAACTTGATACAGACACCTCATTTGTGTTTTTAGACCAAATGGTTGAGGAGTTATGATCCATCATATGCCTTATAAAGGTCATTGACCTTTGACCTTGAATATCTGACCAACGCAGCTGCCCGAAGGCCGGACAAATTTTTTCATATAATTCACATATAGCCCTACAAGAATATACAAAAAGTCCTTTTATTAGAATTTTTGTTGTATCTTCCCAGGATATTGTGATGTTCAAATCTGGAGTCCAAATGGGGATGCGGCTGAAAATTGAGCTTTTGTTGAGCATTGCACATAACCACTGTATACATTTTCAATTGGGTTTTAACTACATGTGGGTAGCATTATCGGGTACTTTTCTCCTTTGAATGCATTTACCTGTTTAACTGTCTGGTTTGTTTCATCAATTTCTCTTTTGCAATTCAGCTTGCTGTAGATTCAGGTCAGAGAAACTGGGTGAAATGAAAAACCAGACTTAATAATATTTCTCAGACAGTCGTTTAAGAGTGTTCTTCCTGATCAGTACCGCAATTCTTACCTCCAGGATGGAAGTTATATGAAACCCATAAGTGCCTCATTCTTGTGTCGCCTGAACGAATGTTCATAGAGGCACATACTAGTCCAAATTTCTGTGTGTCCGTATGTCCGTCCGTATGTTCGGTTAACCTTTTTTAAAATGCTCTGTAGGCTAAACGCTATGCCCGATTTACTTCAACTTGATAGGATGATAGGGTGAGGTGCCACAATATTATGTGTAGCTTTTGGCTGCATTATTTGCATATTCATGAATTTTAATTAGCTTATTTGCATATTTTTCAGACATTTCGGTTAACCTTTTTGAACTGCTCTGCTGGCTAACGCTAAGCCCGATTTACTTCATAATTGGTAGGGTGATAGAGTGAGGTGACACAATATTATGTGTAGCTTTTACCTGCATTATTTGCATATTCATGAATTTTAAGTAGCTTATTTGCATATTTTCAAACATTTTGGTTAACCTTTTAGAAATGCTCTGCTGGCTAGATGCTATGCCCGATTTACTTCAAACTTGGTAGGCTTTACTTCATTATCATGCTTTGAGGTGTCCGATATGCGATAATATCGGATCATACGCATGATAATGATAAAATTGGATGATTTGCGCCCAATATTTATTGGTCTCGCTATGAGTTTTAAAATATTGGGCTCGACTGTGTCTCGCCCAATATTTTTGCAACTCATAGCTCGACCAATAAATTTGGGCTGAATCAATCCAATTTTATTACAAACTTGGTAGGGTGATAGAGTGAGGTGCCACAATATTATGTGTAGCTTTTGGCTGCTTTATTTGCATATTCGTGAATTTTAATTAGCTTATTTGCATATATTGCTAAAAAACAACTTTGTGGGTTTGTTGGTGGGTTTGTTTGTCCGGCTATGCGTTTCGCCGGCCTTTAACTTACGGATATGAATTTTGGTATGGTGGTAGAGCTCCGACATACGAGGTTTGTGGTCATGTTTTCGAGGGGTCATTTTGGGGTCAAAGGTCATCCAGGGGTCGTTATCGGGTAATTTTTTTTTTTTTTTTTTTTTATCATGCTTTGAGGTGTCCGATATGCGATAATATCGGATCATATGCATGATAATGATAAAATTGGATGATTTGCGCCCAATATTTATTGGTCTCGCTATGAGTTTTAAAATATTGGGCTCGACTGTGTCTCGCCCAATATTTTTGCAACTCATAGCTCGACCAATAAATTTGGCTGAATCAATCCAATTTTATTACAACTTGGTAGGGTGATAGAGTGAGGTGCCACAATATTATGTGTAGCTTTTGGCTGCATTATTTGTATATTCATGAATTTTAAGTAGCTTATTTGCATATTTTCAAACATTTTGGTTAACCTTTTAGAAATGCTCTGCTGGCTAGATGCTATGCCCGATTTACTTCAAACTTGGTAGGCTTTACTTCATTATCATGCTTTGAGGTGTCCGATATGCGATAATATCGGATCATATGCATGATAATGATAAAATTGGATGATTTGCGCCCAATATTTATTGGTCTCGCTATGAGTTTTAAAATATTGTTTTTTTTTTTTTTTTTTTTACGAGGTTTGTGGTCATGTTTTCGAGGGGTCATTTTGGGGTCAAAGGTCATCCAGGGGTCATTATCGGGTAACTTGGCCGTGCTTTGACATATGGATATGAGTTTTGGTATGCTGGTAGAGCTTTGTCATCGAGTTTTGTGGTCATGTTTTCTATACGGTATTTTGGGTCAAAGGTCATCCCGGGGTCAATTATTGGGTAACTTGGGGCCGTGATTTGACGTATGGATATGAATTTTGGTATAGTGTTAGATGGCTTTGCCACGGAGTCGAATTTTGTGACACGTTTTCGAGGGGGTCATTTTGGATCAAAGGTCATCCAGGGGTGGTTATTGGTAACTTGGCCGTGCTTTGACGTATGGATATGAATTTTGGTCCTAGTGGTAGAGTTTGTCAATCAAGTTTTGTGGTCATGTTTTTGAGAGGTAATTTTGCGGGGTCAAAGGTCATCCAGGGGTCGTTATCGATTAATTTGGCCGTGCTTTGACGTATGGATATGAATTTTGGTATGGTGGTAGAGTTTCGCCGTACGAGGTTTGTGGGCATTTTTTCGAGGGGTCATTTTGAGGTCAAAGGTCATCCAGGGGTCGTTATTGGATAACTTGGCCGTGATTTGACATATGGATATGAATTTTGGTATGGTGGTAGAGCTTTGCCGTACGAAGTTTGTGAGCACGTTTTCGAGGGGTCATTTTGGGATCAAAGGTCATCCAGGGGTGGTTATTTGGTAACTTGGCCGTGCTTTGACGTATGGATATGAATTTTGGTATGGTGGTAGAGCTTCGCCGTACGAGTTTTGTGGGCAAAACTTCATCATAAAAGCAAGTGATCGCGCAACCAGGCGACACTTGTGGTTCGAGAACCGCCTTGTTCAACTTTGGATTTATTTGTGTTGATTTTTTCAGTAAGGATGATAAGAATGATTAGAGAAAGAGCTCAACTAACCCATCTTAAAGGGACAAACAAGTTTGTAGTACATGCTGGGCATCTCAGGTTTCTAGTCACCACAGACCATGCCATATTATATGTTGGCAACGTTACACAGGGGAGTGTATGTGGCCCAAACAATAAGGGAAAAGAGATGAGCTCATTTGTGTAGGGAAGCACATACTAATCCAAATGTTGTATGTACGTCCATGTGTGTGTGTTTGTGTGTTAAAGTTTCGTAGAAGCTTACTGGGCACTCAGAAGAATGCCAGCTCACGTCCATGTGTGACAAAGGTGGTGAGTAAGTTCGTTCTCCCTCAAGATAAGCGATCTAGTGCCTTTTTCTTTCTGAATTATTTTCTTAAAATATTTTTATACTAGAAAAAAAAAAAAGACTGATGATTCTGTGGACCATACAAACCAAAGTATTCATCAATAAATGTAACTGTGATTCAAGGTACACACAATTGGCCTTCAATGGAAAATCAGTTGGAGAAATAATGCCAAGCAGCAGTTGAGGTTACTAAAAAAAAAATGGAGACCACTTTATTATTTTGTCCATCAAGTGTTTTCAGCAGCAAGGGGCTTTCTCTACACAACCAATTTCTTCATGGGAGTACCTTTGAAGTGACTGTTAAGTAGCCACGGAGTACCCACCCGCATGGGTACCACATCGCCGGCCGCAAAATTGGGGGTAATCATCCACCTAGGTACACACTCAGTACCCTAACCACTGGTCACCCCATACGGGAGTACCTGCGTGGCTACTCCCATGCAAATGAGCTCTGAGTTCTGTGTGATTATTTTAGTAATCTTATCCATTATTTAACATTTTGGTCACCTATGTTATATGTTTTTACACAAAATGTCATATATAGGGGTTTTTGGTGATGCTGAACTCAATATAGATATTACTAAGCTTGAAAATAATCAGAAAGGGGTAAACAACAATGGAATGTTTGGCGCCCTCTATGGGCCAAAGTGCTGTCTACTAGGCAGCCGGTAGGGGTGTACCTGTGAAGGTACTCCCGAGGAGTAGCTGCAGAGGTACTTCAATACTGGTGGCCTACATGTGTGCCTGTCAGTCACCTAGCAGGTAACTGTAGAGTACACTATAGGATGGGTACTGCTAAGTAAACATAGCTGTTATGCACCCAGTGGCTTTTGTACTTCGCAAGTACTTAGTTGTAGGCACTGCATCGATGGTGCATCAAGGGTGTACCCCTGGAGTAGAGCTTAGAGTACACATGGAGTAGCCTAAGCTCTGGGTTACACCGTGAGTAGGAATCTGGCTGTGTAGGTAAAATATGATATTAAAATTGATCATGTACTTGCAGTCCCAATCTAACAATTCTGGAGTGAAAGAGATTAGTATATATTACTGCCATGCGACCAAAACAATATCAGTTGATGATTCAGAATAGAAAATCCATTAACCCTAGCCACCTTTGGCAGTGTCGAAACTCCTATATCTGGTAGGTTAATAATGTAGGAATTATTCAGTTGGAATTTTTGTACTGTAGAGGTTTGTCCCAGACAGAAGGCTGTCAGCTGCACACTGAAATGCAGACTTAATGTTAACGAGTTAAAGCCATTTTAGATAACCTCTTTTTATATATTTTGACACTTAGTGGTGTATGAGCTCTGCATACAAAATAGTTCATTCAGTGGTTTGGAATACTAAAATTCTTGATGGCAAAAATTCCTGCAATAACTTGGTCATGATATTTTTGCCTAATATGGGTTAACCCCTGGGCACTATTTTGCTTGTAAGCACTATTTGGATTGGTTACTTGGAAGCTAATATAATGTAGTGAGCAAATTAGAGATATTGTGAGAATGTTGGTATGGTTTTCCCAGATAAAAGTACTATTTTGATTGGTTACTCGGAGGGATATCACATGTTGTGTCTTTTAATGAGCCAATCAGACATTGTCATGGGTGGTATCATGACCACTGACCCAAGATGAGACATGGTTGTATTCATTTTGAGTCCAGTTTCATGGCATGATGCTGATATGAAATGTGACTAAATTGATGGAAAAGCACTCTGATGCTACAAGTTAAATATGGTTTATTTATTGTAGCAGTAAATGACAGTAATATATGGGCTATTTTAACATGCACAATTACTGCTCCCATTAAACTGATATGTCGAAATCGAATTAAATTTTGGAATTAAGGTATATTGGTAATGGCTGTTCCTATGCAACACAAAAATGACATGTTGTGAAAGTGTGAGGCATCTGGTAAAAAAATGTGCTCAAAAAACCATGTCCTACCATTGCTGTTTTTGCAGTTATACCAAAACATTTCTTTAGTCTAAGGTTGTAGTACAGCATTTAAAGTGACCTTTTCAGGCAAAGTTAAGGTCAGAGATTCTGGTACATTTTAAATAAATAATTGGTCAGCAAATACATGTAGTAGAGGTTGGTGAATTGGGTCAGAATTATCCAGAGCTCTTTGTCATCAAAGTATACACCACAAGTTAAACATTGTAAACCATTAGCAAAGCACTTGCAAATTTGAGGCAGTTTTGTTTATAAAGCATTATTTCCTTGGGTCATTCAGACTGATATTGTATGCTAATTAGGCTAAGTTGGAAACAGTTAATATTGCTGCTTTGTGGTAAGATTTCTAATACTTAAAGGGGCATTTTGTGATCCACAACCTTGTCCCCCCGACTTACCTCAAAAAGGTTGAGATTTTCATATCATTTGAATCGTTAGCCTTAATAATCCATGTTTACCTAATCTTCCATAAAAATTTGGTTGCATCTGTAAGAAATTTGCAATTTTGAATTTTCTGTCCGTAAACTGACAGAAATGACAACACAGTGGCCTATGGGACCGTGGGAAACAAGCAATTGCTCATAAAACAAAACTGCAAGATCAGATCTAATCAAAAGCTTATCTAAGGATAACTATAGTGAACAATGAATAAAACAGAAGGTGCTGAAATCATGAAACACACCTTTAAGAAAGCAGGATAACAAGAATGAATGAAATATAAACTTGGAGGAATCATTGTTAAAGGATACAGTTCTAAACCTTGATCAAAGAACTTGTGACAAAGTTTACTTCAGTAGTAGTGTCAATTATTTAAAGGGGGATGGCCCGATTTAAGGATATGAAGTTTTCATCTTGATGGATTGGCCTTCACCCAAAAACCCCACCTGTAATGTTTCGCGCCGATATTTCAATGCATTTTCATGTGAGAGCAGAAAACGTGATTTCGTAAGCCCCATAGAGTACTGTGTAAAATTAATATTGGTCGACCAAATTGGGGTACATTTTCGCTCATTACTTCCAAACCAAACATCATTTGGCGCTAAGATTTCACAGGGTAAATGAGAAAAATAGTAGCTTTCTTCTGATACCAAAATGTTGACCACTTCCGGTAAAATCTGGGCTTCTGGGGACGAGGCTATTAGCGATCGGGCCATGGACCTTTAATCTAGGCTATTAATTAGGTTACCATTTGTAGCATCAATCAGTTTGCTATCTCCACCCCCCACTCCCCCACCCCCTTTTTACGTGTTCCTTTTTTGGCTTTGGTAGATTTGAGGGAGTAACATGGCATGGTCACTAAAAATGTGATTCCCCGCATCCAAATAGCAACAAATTGTACTGTCCCCTATATGTGGTCAAAGTGGTTCCCCTCCTCGTTCACATCTTTAATCCATTCTTGACCATTCTAGTAATCTTTCATATGCAATATATGTGGAATAAACCCACGCTACTCCCATTGAATATGAGACTGTCTCTCCACAGACTCGCAAGGACACTAACATGGTTGCCAAATAAATTTGCCCAAATCGCGGTAAATGAGGTCGGAAGTCGCCCAAATCGTTAAAAAGTCGCGGCACACTTCGCGGGAAGTCTCATAGAAACCTGTATTAAAAAATTTGACCAAGAAATCGCGGTACAAATTTTGGGCGTCGCGGTAACCTTTTCCAAGTCGCCCACTTGCGCTACCCAATCGCGGGTTTGGCAACACTGGACACTAACTGGATTGTGCTTCAGGAATTTTTCACTGTTCACAAGTTTCACAGCTTGGCAATGTCATGCCATGGCTTATGCAATACGCGAATTATATATGTGCAACAGTGCACGATAAACCTTGTGGTACTGTAGACTTGATATAAACAACATGATTCAGTAGTTATCCCAATATTGATTAGGGTGAGAACATATTCCTTACATCTTTCTAAATGTTCTCTTGTCAGAACACAGGAACTTCTAAAACTGCAATTTCCGATTTCTCTTTGATTTTCATGATGTTGAGCTTTCAAAAAAGTTCTAAGGATGCATTTGAATTATGTTTCTAAAGTGTATGTCATTCCAGGTAAATTTTATTTAGGAAGACTGAGGCATGTAAACAAATGACATCTGGTGTCCAGTGTCCACACTGCTAATGAGAGGTGTGTGCAGTGGATTTCAAGACATTTTCATCTGTATTTTTTTTAAGGGTATACTTTATTTCAGACTATCACAGATTCGATCTGTGTACCCCTATGCCCCACAGGCATGGTAGGGCAACCCCCTAGAAAGCTAGACTTACGTGAGGTTTTAATTAATGTATGATAGGCAGGGAGCGGCACTCACGTTTTTGTTTCTTCCAGGGGCACTAAGAGTAAAAAAAGGAATGGCTATGACTGAGTGCCTCTCAGATTGGTTAGAGTTTTATTGCATGCCAACTTTCTGCACAATGGAAAAAACTATTGCTGTACACAAATTAAGCCCATTGAACATTGAGGCACCTGTACGGAAGTAGTTATCAATTACACATAAATTCCAGCCCCAGTTGTAACAATCAGGATATAAATTCAGATTATTTTTTTGTCCTGTTAATTTATCACAGTTGAAAGTAATTATTTCAGGTTGGAACTTGGGAGGAATGGGAGGAATGATCATTCTGCAGCGGTGGTTTTATTGTGTGTTAAAGACATAGCATGGGTTGGCTGTTTTAGTATTTTAACTTCCGTACTGATGAGGGCATTGAAGACTACACACGGTATTTGTATCTGTGCCTGCTTTAACATATCTTCGGCCTGTCTGAGCCCTTAGGGGTTGTCATTGAATATGAGTAGCACCACCCCATGCATTATGCTCAAGACTTGAGTAGTATTGGTTACATGTATCTATGTTGTATGTCGTCTAGGTCGGGGGGGGGGGTAGTCAGTACAGATGACCATTTAACTGGGAAGTGCTGCAAATGTGGATCTCATTTTTGGCCTTTCGGTACAAAGTACATGTATATCAATGGGTTTTTAAAATTAAATTTTCAGAAAAATAGTCCAATTTTACAAAAGTATGCAATGTCGTTTGGGCTATATTTTAAAAATTGCCATAAATCTATCTTTAAAAATTGGGCTAAATGGTGCAAATTTGGGTTGAAGTTTGACCAAAAATATTGGCTGGGTATGCCAATGGACAGTTTGGGAAGATTTTTATATCGCATGGGTAACTTTTCGGATTCAGTGGCATGTCCATACCCATACTACCCATTTCATATTAGGGTGTCTGGGTGTGCTTTTTCTTTGATCGAAAGTATGTCGGGTTACCGTTAATCATTAGAGTGCAATATTTGCCTGTGTGAATGAAAATCACACATATGGGTTTGAGAAGGTATTCTTCCTGTCAGTAAGATTAAAATGAGTCATTAAGATTTTGAAATGTCCACCATTTGTCTACATCAACAGTCAACACACACACAATCAACCCCGGTTTTGTGTGGGCTCATGTTTATACACGGATGGTGGGCGGATGGGCATCAAAAGCGTTAATCCTTCTAACCTACTAACCGTACTCAATGACTTGAGCATGAACGTGGGGCATGGTGATAGAACATGATAGGTCATGTGTAACTTTTTGGAGATGTTAGAATATCAATGAGCTCATTGCATATTTTCAATAAAATGTGATTAAACCCCAGTTGTGAGAGCCATCTTAATTATTCACTGGTGTAATTCTTGTTGTTTTAATTTCTGAGATCAAAGTGTTAATGATAAAGTAGAAATGCATCACAATCAATTTTAACTACCAATTTATTTTATAAGGGAGTCTTATACCCTAAAATCTCATAAGAAAATATGTTCCCTAGAGCTTCACCGGATTCTACGGTAAATTTGGATTTGCCCGGTTGTTCAAATTTTGGATTTCAGGAAATGGGAACTCTTGTGCCATCTCTATCCCTGTGCCATGCCAACAGAGGTGTTGTGTGTAATTGATTTCCTTAAGTCCCAAGTTTGCCTCTACACAGACTTCTAACTTCTGAATTGATACCATATCAATGAAAAAAACAACTTTTCACCACAAGCAAAATGTGCGATGAACAGCTCTTTGGTGTGTAGTGCTCTTCCCGACTAGTGCACGTGTGTAAACCGTGTAGTGTAGTTGGGGTTCATGTATTGCATACGACTGTTTAATAACAAGTTGTTGAATTACCATTCAACGTGCCATTATAACCATAGACTATAAAGGAAGAATTGAATCGCATGTATTATGTAATAGCCCAAATCCGTAACCGATTTCTCTCACTAACTCGGCGTGCCGTGGTTGTTGTTTGTAAGCAACTCTCGCTTCCGTCCTTTTTGTTGCGCAAGCACACGCAATATGAAATCTTTGCATCATGCGTTAGGTTATAGTGTTGCATTCCCCCAGTGTTCCATTTTCTGATCGTCCGATTTTTCTGTGCAATTTAGGCGAAAACCAATCGATTGAGAAACCATCCTTCTAAAAAGATCCTGCATCACTAAGCAACAAAAGTCTGCCGATGACCGCCTGTTTAATTTTCCTTAATTCGGAAAGGATATTTGAGTCCGAGTGACGGCATGTGGCATCCGTTTTTAAAATAATCCCCCTGGCTTGAAAAGCAGAAGGGAGATTATGCTATCAGTCCCCGCGTCGTCGGCGTCCAACAAAATCTTGTGAACGCTATAACATGAGACCCATAGGTTATGGTGATGTAACTTGGTGGTGGATCGGATGCCAATTGCCCTTCATCTGATTAGATTCTGGCATGGCATAGCCTAATTAGGTACCTATTTGCATAATTAATTAAGTTAATTTTGGGGTATTTTTAGAGACCCAAAGGGTTTGGTGAATGTAACTTGTGGTTGGGATCGGACTGCCATGCCCTTCATCTGATTAGATTATGGGCATGGCAAATGCTAATTAGTACCTAATTTGCATAATTAATGAGTTTAAGTTGGGGTATTATTAGAGACCCATAAGGGTTATGGTGAGGTACTTGGTTGTGGATCGGACTGCATGCCCTTCATCTGATTAGATATGGGCTGGCATATCTAATTAGGTACTAATTTGCATAATTAATAGTTAATTTGGGGTACAATCTGTGAACGCGCTAACAATGAGACCCATAAGGTATGGTGCTGTAACTGGGTGGGTGGATCGGAACTGCATGCCCTTCATCTGATAAATTATGGGCATGGAATATGCTAATTAGGTACCTAATTTGCATTTATGAGTTAATTTCGGGGTATTTTTGCCAAAAAGCTTGTGAATAACTATCTGAAGATCCATAAGTCCGAATTTTTGATGAATTGGGTGGAGGGGTGGGGAATCATGTACTCTCGCACTGATTAGGTTTTTGTGGCGAATGAGAATGCTAATATTTAATTAGCTACTTTGCATATTTATGGGCTAAACTTTGGGGTTAATTTTCACCCAAAAAACTTGTGAACAAATATCTGAAGATCCATAAGTCGATTTTGATGAAACTTGATGGAGGGGTTGGGAATCAGTACTCTCTCCGTACTCTCTGCGCTGATTAGTTTTAAGGTGGGTTGTCCGTGTTTAAAGGAGGTTGTCCGGTTTAAGGGGGTGGGTCCGGGGTTTAGGGGGAGTTGGCTTTTAAGGGGGTTGTCCGTGTTGTAAGGGGGGGTTTCCAGCTTGTAAGGGGGTTGTTTGGGTTTAAGGGGGATGTTTGGGGTTTAATGTGGGTTGCACGATTTAAAGGGTTGTGTCCGGGTTGAAGGGGGGGGTTTGTCCTTGGCTAAGGGGGTTTGTTTGGTTTAAGGTGGGTTGTCCGTTTAAAGGGTTGTTCCGGTTTTAAGGTGGGTTGTCCGGGCCTAAGGGGGCTTGTTGTGGTTTAAGGTGGGTTGTCCGTGTTAAAGGGGTTTGTCCGGGTTTAAGGGGTGTGGTGTCTGGTTTAAGGGGGGGTTTGTCTGGGCTAAGGGGGCTTGTTGTGGTGTAAGGTGGTTTTCCGGGTTTAAAGGGGGTTGTTCCGGGTTTAAGGGGGGGTTTGTCTGGGCTAAGGGGGCTTGTTTTGTGGTTTAAGGTGGTTTGCACTTTAAGGGGGAATATGGGGTTGGAAGGGCTAAAAATCCAAATGCAAATGGAAATTCAGGATAAAATTACCTTTCTTTTGCTTTTTTGTTTGACAACAATTCGGATGTTCCGTTCTAAAGTTATGGTAAGAAATGTAACCGAAAATGTAACTTGGCGAGCGAAATTATTGTTTTATTTCTTATGTATTTTATTGTTTTGTCAAGCTGTGATATTTAACTTTTTCGGC
>JAMKCH010020519.1:0-21840 GCA_023653785.1 Ophioderma brevispina | reverse complement strand
ACTCCCATTATTGAAAAATACGTTGGCCACACATTGACAATGTGCTTCAGAACCCAAGTTATAGAGCAAAATCCTTTTGAAAGGGCGGCCATTTGAATCCTAAAGATGGCCGCCAAACGCTTTCAGAGAAAATGGCACAAATACTTTTCTGATACCTGGATGTCTACTCTATCCATTGACACCAAAAAGCAGCAAATTCATACGTCCCTTATTGTAGAAATCTCTAAGGGGGACTGGGGTAGAGGCAGCGGCTTAAACAAACGATTGCCCCCCCCCACCAAGGTGAGGGGTGTTGTAAAGCAACAGGATGTGTTTAGACTAGGTTTATTATATATTTTGAACTCCCAGGTAGTGAAAACATATGTTGGCCACCAAAATTACTTCCAATGTTGCTCAGAACCAAAAGGTATAGTGGAAAATCCTTTTTGGAAATAGCGGCCATTTTGAAAATCCAAGGATGGCGGCCAAAACGGATTATCAGAAAAAAATGCGACCATATTTCTGATACCTGGATGTATACTCTATCCATGACACCAAAAAAAGCATACTTAGCAAAAAAAAAAATGCACAGCTGAAAAATCGTACATAAACAGCCACCACTACCAGATTTCTTCTGAAATAGTTATGTTTGATTTGCTAAAATTTTTTAAAAAAAATAAACGTCATCAACCATCTTAATTCAATCCGCCGTTGTTTGGTTGTTTGGTTTTCGTATGAAAAATTGGTTCCCAAATTTTCATGACGAAATTTGCATACCGCATTTTACATGCCTGTCACATATTCCATAAATAACCCAGGGTAGTATTAGACTAAGAAGTTTTCTGGTCTATACATAGATTTTGGTGCGAATGACAGTACTTTAAAAACTAAATCAAATATGATCCGTGAAAATTTGCCCAATATGTTGGCATAGTTTCCAAGAAGTGGTGTTAAGTTTTTTTTCAACCCAAATATTTCCCCTAGCGAAAATAACGCTATCATTGTCTTGATTTGATCCTATTAATCTAAAAAATACATTTAATTGCTTATGCAATGTTGTCAGTACACAATGTCGCCTCGGAGAAGGACTATCAAATCAATAGAAACCGATCATACCTTATTTTTGTACAGCCAGAATGTCTTCCAATGGCCAGGAGGGTGAAGTAGAAAATCTTGAAATACATGGTTTAGAGTATAAGCAACACGGTAAAGAAGATGATAATAAGGAGAATTAGTGGATGTAAAAAATGTTGATTTCAAGACGTATCAGTGCCTCCATAGAAACAAGTACTTTGCCAAAAACTTCTTTAGCCAGCCATTGCCATAACAATTTTTCAATGAGCAATAAAAGGATATTGCGCGGAAAACTGATGTCGGAACGGAAGCGTCCTTCACTTTTATAAGCCACGGGAATCAAAGAAAATTATAACAATATATTTAATTAATCGGGTAACCACTTCCTATTATTTGCAAACACAAACCAGGAAACCACCATACGTTTTTTGATCGAACTCTTGATATTGAATTATAACTGTTTTCTAAATTGAAAAACCAACCGGCTTCATTTCATTCAGTCTTCACTCCACTTGGACAATTTGATAAAAGCGAAGGCAATTGTAAGTGTGATCAGAAAAATTCATTTAGCGCTAACAATAATAGCATTAAATATTTGAGTACAGTTTATTTGGTCAGTGCTGAAGCAAAATAATAAAGGCCTTCTTTCCAGATATAAAATGTCAGCTAAGGATTATATTTATTTGTTTGTTTGTTTATTTTGTATGTGTGGTTGGTTGTTGTAAACCAATACCCACGTGCTTAGCTAATGTCCTTTAACAATAGTTAAAGACTATTGATTTCCATATATCCATAACGTTCCTTAACCTTCAAACCCCGACCTGAAAAAAAAATATCGGAGCGGATCCCTGCCTTGGTTTAGTGGGAAATGGCTCCTAGATCTGACAACAAAAATACCGCTACATCAATTTTGCGGTGATTGTAAGATTTCCACCCAGGGACGGTAGGGATATAGATCATTTTTGTTCTCAGCCCTTAAATCAATGAATTGACAAGCAATACATTTCCGGTTAACGTACATGATGAAGTATTACGCCATTTTAAAAGAAAGATCATTCTAAAATTATAGTTCCATTTATCCCCATAAATTTATGTAAGGAGCGATAAACAATCACAGAGAAATTTATTATATGAATTTTTAACACCAATTGAACATTTTAAAATATTGACGGAGAATAAACTTTGCCCCTCTGTTCAAAACATTTCATTAAAATTCCAAAGAGAGTTTTAGCGGATTTGATATATGTTGTTAGGTGGCATATTTTGCTCAACGTATACAAAAATACGATTAGCATTTACCTGGAAAGATTCCCAAGACCAGGCTATTCTTGTGTTCTACTCATTTATGAACTTCTGCATTAGTTCTTAAACTTGATTTATCTAATCGAATGATTAGGCTATTAGGATGTGGTTTCCCCCAAACAGTTTACATGTTGTATCATAAATCGACAGTTAATGCGGCACCCTTTTGTCTTCATTTAAAAACATAAATAGCCAATATATTGCAGAAACAATGAAATAACAAATGAACGGTAAATACATAGTAAACCCTTTCAAAAATCGTTTGCCTGGAAGGAGGATTATATGCTTATTTAATTGTTTTACTTGAGTTACACTATTATCAAACCATTATGAAGTTATTTTTGCAATAAATATAAAAGTGGGGTCTCTCTTTAAAGGTACAACAAGATAATTTACACATATCAGGTGTCTCTATGAAATTGAAAGGCCAAAAACACCTATTTTACACTTTTAAGACCATTTCTTAGCCATATAAATCAATGCATATGCGCAATTTAAAAAGGATCCGAAATATCTCGTTGTACCGTTAAGAAGAAAAATACGTATTACGAGGGTCAAAACTATAGAAAGATATTGTTATTAAATACGTATCGTAAAAGGTAATTTTTAAGAAGTTGAAGTATCGGCTTAGAAGCTACAATTCCTTTTTCGGAGTATTTAAAAAATTGATATTTTTGCAATTGCCTCCTTTTAACATTAAGGCGACCAGATACTCCTGAGGATATACCCTCCCTCGATTTTCTTAACAAGTCGGTTTTGCGCACATTATTTCAGAATACTTGTCACATACATGTACTAATCACATTGCGAAAAGATAAGCTCAAAATGAAGTCCTTAACAGAGGAAAATCACGTCTTGCAATAAAATTGCAGATGCGGAATTTTGTTAGACACAGTATCCTAGGGATTATTATAGTTATATACCTGTTTATAAATTATACATATTAAGTGACTATCTTAGTTCTAGTTGACTATTATAATTAATACACAGAGAATCATATTTCGAAATCACCAGCGTGAGATTTAGAATAAAACGGATCTACTCAATAAGAGAAATTGTTACCACGTCCCCATTGTTCATCTAGAGATAGTAAACAATTGGGTAAAAAACTAATGATCATGAAAGTTTGAAAAAACATTTTAAAAGGTAAAATGAATCTTTCAAGATATGCTAAACATTGGAGTGGGTAAGTCAAACCAGCAGCAGGCTCGTTAACCATTGTTATTAAATATAATCAATTTCAATTGCATGTCTTATTCAAGAGTTGAATAATTAAATCCTACATGAATCATTTGCATGTGTTTAGAATTGTATTCCGCATTCAGATGGGCTGTCTTTACATAGCTACAAAAATCAGTGCAATTCTTGCTATTGTATTGAAATCATTTTGACCTAATAGAGTATTTTCTTTCCAGTATCAATAATCATAAAGTATTTTCATTGCCATCTTTCGAAGTTCTGCACAGCAATATAATGCTTTAAACGGTATCAAACCTAGCTTAATAATTCGTCAGAATTAGGAGCGTCTTGTGATTGCTATTTCGCATTTAGGGAAATTATTTTGAAGTATAATTTTTTATAGAATAAAGTATCACGGTAGAAATGTTAAAATAAAAAGAAAACCCCTATTTTAAAAAATTCCAATTAAATAAAAATACATACAAAAACATTCTTCACAGGTTATTTACTAAGAGAAATTGGTAGTTTTCCCGCAAATATAAATGCCATAAATTCTTTTTTGGAGCTTCCAAATTATAACCCACATTCTTATCTCAGTAAATTTGCCAATTTAAGGTAATTAACCAAAACATGCTTACGGCCGGGGACTCTTGAGAAGCTCGATGTTAAAATTTAAGCCCACTTTAGGGATGTGAAAACTTTTGTTTGTCTTGATGGACAATCTTAGTGAATATAATGGCATGGGTTTTCCATAAAATAATGGCGGCCATTTTTAAAACGATCAGAACACGCTAAGGGCACACAACACTAAATCACTCATGTTTTGTGTAATGGTGGGGAGTTCCGGTAAAAAAACATAAGTAATTGTATGAAAATTGGAGTGGGCGTGGGTACGAAGATATACGGAGAATTGATTGGTAAATGTTAATTACGAAAAATAAAGAAAATTTGGATGCTGGCAAAAAATTAGGCCTTCGGAAGTACCCCTGCTGGTATGCCGCGATGAGTTGTACGTGTCGAGATGAAAACTGGTGGCGCTGTCACAGCTCGTATCGCAAAATCTACCTGTATCGGATCAAATGACCAAGATTCTGAAAATGTCCATCTTTATTTGATCTTGAAATCTTTGTCACAACATCGAATATTATTCCACGTGGGGTCAAAAAAAACGGGAATTAATAAGCCATTTTAAAGTGTTTTATATTTTTGAAATAGCCAGTACGCGCTAATGTGCGCTAACTTTTCGGGGCGGAAAATACCTAATCCTACCTAGAAGGAATATACCTAACAGGGATTCGGAAGCAAAGCTGTAGTCCATTGTTAACAGCCGAGCGTATCGAACCAGGTCTGTTTCGGCTTGCAAGGACTTGGCCGCACGGTGGGGCTGTGAGCACTTGTAGTTCTGTGATCAAGGTATCAGCAAAGAATTTTAAAAAAAGAAAAAACCTAAAAAATTAAAAATATATAATTTATTATAGGATCGGCTAACATTAACATTTTATGGGTTGACATGTCATCAATAACTCCCATTCTCTGAAGACAGTCAAAATTCAAATAAAATGTCCAAATAGCTTCTATCCGTTAAAAAAAAATATGAGTTGAGAAATAAACTGGTCCAAATTGGTTTCAATTTTGTGATATTGAAAGAGAAAATATACTTTAATTAAATCAGTATATTTGAAGATATCCAAGATGTCATGTACAGGAAATTTTGAGCAAATTCTACTTAGGCGACAAAATGATTTTCAAAAGTGGGGTCATTTCGTTAGTCCATGCTTAGCAAAAAGTCATTGAGCTACTAACTGTGTTTTCAAGGCATTGTTTGACCAATTAACACGCACGGGAGAGCAGCATTGATTTAAATAGCCCGCCAAATTCAATTCTTATCTTGGGTTTAACTTGAAATGTAATTGAATAACGATTACTGCTTCTCGATCACGAGAGTAGTAAAAATCTCTAGGTACTAGAGAGTAGCTTGGCGCTCCCAACTCTTAAATTCATTTCTTTAGTAACATATATGCTTACGGGAGTTAGGGCGTTACATAATTGTTGAACGTCTTCGCTCTTTGTTTAAGATTTCGTGGTAATTTTGATTATGTAAGTTTGTGTCTTGTCTCAATGCACTTTTATTTAATCGTTCGGGTTATTCACCATTTTGCATAAAATTATAATTAGATATAATTTGGTTAGATATTCTATATGTACTTACAAGTAGTTTTTAAGAGGGGTAAATAATTACTAAAAGACCTCTTGGACAGGGCTGATTACTCCTACTCTTATCGAAACTGCCTGCGATTGTTACATAACTTACGTGTGCAGGCGTGACTCTTCCTGTAACAAGGGACCGACGACTTAACGTCCCTATTCCGAAGGACGGGATATTCTCATGTTCGTTTGCCCAAGTCCAAATGTGACCACGGGAGAGTGATCCCTGTTTTTAATTCTTATACAATCAATTCAGAATGTAGTACCTGATAAAATCCCTGCAAGTGGCCTTGCCGGGACCTGGAACCGGGACCTCTTGCACATATAGCAATTATCCTAACCAGTGCCTTTTTAGATCTTAATCAACCGCTTCTGGGTGTACTTGTTAGCAAGGAGAACACTTGAATAAATGTAATTCCACACTGTATTATTTTATATAGCCGTGGATGATTGGTATGCATAAAGTAGTAAACTTCTACCATAATAGACTCCATAGGTTAGTTTAATAACATTTGGCGGTTGCGTGGTTTCATGTATAAGATACTAGTCTTAGTCTTTAATAGCTTGTAACAACTTGAAATAAAATGGGGTTTTCATAAATTTCAAATAAAATGGGTTTTAATAATTCACGAAATGAATAACAATTACCACAGAAACGAATCGGTTTCATGTTGAATATCCATTCTAATATTGTTAAAAATCTAAGTAAAGCTAAATAGGAACAGGAATGGAGAAGACTGGGGAGTATTTGGAATACTCAAATGGTGTTGAGCAGTTATAACTATTTCAAACTTCCAAGGCCAGTCATTACGAAGCCGTAATTACAAGTAAGGACAGTAATTAGTTGTACTTGGAACATTTCACCTTCCGAAGTGAATCCATTGTAAGGCATTTTCGGAAGCCGTTTGAAGATAAGCCAATCTAAAACGATTCATAACGTGTGAAATCGCATTACAATACGTACGTTGGGCTACCCTACAACAACCAGTATTATGGTCACCCTATAGATCCAGCCCCTTGCAAATCACGGGCCTTCCGCATGCTTTAGTAATGCATGTGCTAGAATTGGAAATGAATGAAAGCTCGACTCACCTCCCATGCACACGGACCTTTTCGCTCCGATGACCCTAAATACCCAGAGATGTCAACGTTCACCAACATCAAGTGAAAGCAGTCGTTGGTCTTAACAATAAAAAATATTATTTAGATATAATTTATACCGTCAGCTATAAATTTAACGGAGAGAATACTGGCATCTTATGAGTAGCCTACCGTATGTAAATGTCATCATCTACATTGAAACATAACGCTATTCGTTCCAATTCACACTAGCCATGTTAAACGTATAGCATATATCAACGTAAATTCTGGCCTGTTCCAAGACGCGGCTAAGTCCCCTTCCGAGATGCAAAGCCACCAAGCAGGCAAAGCCACACTTAGACCCATGAATGCAACATCCCCGGGCAGGAGTCCACGACCCCTCCAAGGGACTCCCCTCGGGGCTTAGTACGGCCAGGCTAAGCGATATGGTTCTAGAAGAATGGCACCCAGAATTACGAAATGCTGCCGTCCACGGATCGCTCAAAGCAAAGTGGCAGCCAGCGGCTTGTCATTTTACTAGATCTTGAACCACAAAAGCTCGGGATCATTAAGTAAACGAGGTTCGTTCCATGACGTGGCAGAATAATAAGTAAAGCAGAATAATTTATTGTCGCCCGCATATGGAAAAACAATCCACCGAAGATTTTTCTCACAATACACGAGAAAATTTTCTTGGAAATATATAAAACCGGAAGTACCAATAGCCAAGGATGGTTGATCTGCCATGAAAATTCGTTGCAAATGCACCGCATTGTCTTTCAATTGCGTTACCACTGACAATGAAGACGTAGCATGCACCGGTATAGTAGCCCGTCTGTGGTTTTCCCAACTGGGTTGGACTCTGATAATAATAATAGGCTTAGTTCAAATGGGGAAATAATTCAACCGTCTTGACCCAAGGCTACGTAACTTCGTGTGAAGTGAGTATGAAGGTATAAAACAGAAAAAAAATCAGCGTTAGAGGAAAAACGAACCAGCTATAAACAGATTTTCTACACAATTTTCACCTATTAAAACGCCTTGCCATTAACGCTTTCCTTTGTTTAATGTCGTTGTGTTACGTTACCTTTTAATTGATCACTCTATGTGTCTAATACAAATAATACTTACAGCTGTAAACCTGGTAGAAGCATGATGCCTTTTGAAATACCAAACTCTAAACAAGGAACTGACTTTTTATCGTATGTTTCACCACTATGATCCACGTCCTTTTAGAGTACAATCAAAACACGCAGTATCATTGTTTGTTGCCTATTTGATATAAGACGAGTGCGTCACGCGCCGAATTGTTTTACCCGCGCGCTGTAATTAGATTAACGCAGTACACCCAGTAGTCCGTGTTGGTTCATTACAGTGGGGAAATGTTTTTACTTTTACTAAGATATTGAAGTAGAAAAATATTTAAAAACTAAATAAGAATGAGAACAAAAGACAGGATTTGTTGTTTTGCCTATTACTATAGTTTCTTATTGAATGGACAGTTCTATATATTTTTATCGTATTGTGCGTCGGTATCCACAACACAAAATATTGGACTGCCCATTCAATATGGCACGGTGTTAGATTGGTAAAACAACAATCCTATTTTTTTACTATCTAAATATTGTCTCCTTCCATGGCATAATACAGCAATTTTCATTCACCAGTGTATTACAAAAAACAAATCTAAAATCCTATGGGGGGAAAAAAACCCTTATGCACAATGGGACGGAAAGACCCTTTTCACTAAATGTTAAAATTGTGGGAAAGCTAAAATTCTAGGTGGTCAATAACCTGTGAGGAAAGTCGTGTGCATTCTTATTTCCTTCATGATTCTTTTAATCATTTCTTATTATTCCATTTTCCCGTCGAAGTGCGCGAAATGAGCAATCAAAAGACGCGTCGTAATTCTGACTAATTTAATTATGCTAGGTTTGATATGGTTACAACCACTGCATGTGTAGAACATTGTAGAATTGGCAATGAAAATATTTGTATGATTATTTTTTTTTGATGAGGAAAAACAATACTCTTCAAGTTCACAGGGATTTTTTAAAAACATTCAACACCGTAGCCAGGTTTCACTGACGTATGCGGCTATTGTATTGAGACAAGTCCATCTGAATGCGGAATACAATTCTTTAAACACAATTCAATGATTAGCTGGTTAATGATTCATATAGATTTTTTCTGATTGCATTTCAACATCTTGATAATACATTGCACTGTAAGTGGAGCATATTTTAATAAACCAAGTCAAGTTTTACCGATGTTTGCTTCTGGTTTGACTTTCTTTCAAATGTTAGATATACCTTGAAGATCCAATGTATTTGTTAAAATGATTTTTTTCATGAATCATGAATCTTAAAGTGTTGAACAAATGTGACAATCTATAGATGAACAGACGTTATAAAATAATTGATCGTATCTTCTGAATGCATACTCGTTCATTCTTAAATATTAAAAGTATGCAACGGCAAAAATATATTTTTCCAAATCCGCCGAAAAAGGTAATATAGATTTCAAGCCGAAGTAAACTTTTAAGAATTACCGGTTACGATTACGTATTTAAAAGATAAAATATTTCTATAGTGTTGAAAATCGTATATGTATCGTTCTTAAAGGTGCAACTGTTGCAACGAGAGATTTCAAGGCGAACATATATGAAATTGATTTCATATGATTATTCATGATATTACATAAATCTCAATTTTATACAAATATAATTTTAAAAGTTAAAAAAAGGTGAATTTTTTTTTTCGTATATTTCAACATACTGGACCTTTGTTTGCCTATATGGCAAGATTACCGCATTAGATTTTTCTCTCTTGGCACACAAAATAATATTCTTGCATGTCCCTACTTATACCATGGTCAAAATGGTGTCGCCATCTAAAATTACTCTAAAAATAAAAGAGGACGATATGCGTGGGGACAAACAGCTGTGTGTTTTTGATCACACTTAACAACTGGTTGCTTTTACCAGAATTGTTAAGTTACATGAAGGGTGAATGAAGCGCAGTTGGTTCAGTTTTGGAAACAAGTATACATTAATATCAAGGTTCGATTATAAAAGAGTTATGGGGCCTTCTTGTTTCGTGATTGCAAAATAATTAGAAGGGGGTTAACTGATTAATTTAAAGATATGGGTAGTAGAGTTCCTGTGATCCGACCCCAAGCGTATTACACCAAGACTTCGTTCCGACATTGTTAACCGCAAGTATCTTTTTGAACTTAAAAATTGTTACCCCCCCAAAAAAAAATTTTGAGCTATATAATTAATTGCAAGTACAAAAAACTCATTTTTGAATTAGATAATGATAATATTGATCTTACAAACATTGTTTCTCTATTATTATCTTCTCTGAATATTTTGGATCACACTTAACAATTTTGGTCGCTGTAACCAGCATGGTCAAGTGAAAGTTTTTTGGGGAAGAGTGGTTGGTCAGATTAGAAAACAGTAACATTAAATCAGGAGTCGAACGTAAACGTTAGTGATTTTCTTGGTTCTGGTTACAAGAATAATTAGTAAGTGGTTACCGATAATCAAATAATTGTATAATTTTCTTTGATTCGCTAAGCGTATTACAACCGACGACTTCAGTTCCGACATTGGTTACCGCAATATTCTTGATTGAACTTAACAAAATTTGTTTACCAAATTTTGAGTATTATAATTAATTGCAAAGTACTCATTTTTGGAATTGATACTGATAATACTTGATTCTTACCAAACATTGTTTCATCTTAGTATTATCTTCTTCTGAATTATTTGGATCACTACTTAACAATTTTGGTTCGATTTAACCAGCATTGTCAAGTGAATGAGCGTGGTTGGTTCAGATTTAGAAAACAAGTATACATTCAAATCAGGAGTTCGAAGTTAGTTGTACACGTTAGTGATTTTCTTGGTCGTGGTTTGCAGAATAATTAGTAAGTGGTTACTCGATTAATCAATATATGTTATAATGTTCTTTGATTCGCTAAGGTATTACAACCGAAAATTTCCGTTTCGACATCGGTTTCCCGCGATATCTTTTATTGAACATTAACATAATTACCGTATATACGTAATATTGAGCTAAAGAAGTTATTGCAAAGTACTCATTTTTAAATTAAATACTGGTGCCATTTTAAACTAGAAACATTTTTTTTCTTAAAACATCCACTAATTCTTCTTATTATCATCCTCATCTGTGTTGCTTATCAATACTAAACCATATATTTCAAGATTTTTCTACTCCACCTCGTGGCCATTGGAGACATTCTGGCTGTACAAAAATAAGGTATGATCGGTTTCTATTGATTTGATAGTCCATGTCTCCGAGGCGAAATTGTGTACTGACAAACATTGCATAAGCAAATTAATGTACTTTTAGATTAATAGGATCAAATTTAGAACAATGATACGCTTATTATTATTATGGGAAAATAGCACATGCGATTAGGTTGTAACATTGATATCCTTCGTTCTTGGAAACCAATGCAAACAAATTGGCGAAATTTGACGGATCATGTTTTATTTGCTTTTAGAGTACTGGCATTCTATCAATCCTAATCGAAGAAGTATTGGCTGCTTCGCAGCAAAGCCATTTATATATCCTGAAAACTTCTTAATTATAATGCTCCAGGGTTATTTTATGGAATATGTAACGGGCATGTAAAATTAGCTATGCGAATTTGATCATGCAAATTTGGGTCAGAATTTTAGATACGGAAACCAAACAGCGGGCGGATCGAATTAAGATCGCTCACGTTTATTTTTAGATTTGAGCAAATTAAACATAACTAATTTCAGAAGAACACAGTTGTTAAATTTCAGGTTTCTTGTTTACTGCTCGAAGGTTGAACCGTGTTTTGATGTACATTGCGCTCCGTGTGATTATGTCATATGAGGACGCATATGGAATGCATAAATGCCGTCAAAACGTTATTAAACAAGGTTAGATTATTTAAATGTACATATTTCCGCCAACTCTATGCGTAAGTATTTATCTTTAAATGCCATAAAATTCATAAACAACGGAAGAGTTACCTCTCATAATGCGAATTAATTAGCCAAAATGTATCAACTGTATCAAAACATTCATACATAATTCATATCGCTATCAAGGGCGTACCAGAAACCTTTGAAACCCGGGGCCGGTGTGGCAGGAGATATAGTCCTCCGGGCTCACAGTCCGGGAACAATGATGAACAATAGGGCAATCGATTCAGTTGACTCTTCACGCAACATTAGTCGCGCTTTATTCCGTTGTCGTCTATGGAGCCGGGACTATGATACCTGCCGGACTATGATTACTTTGATACCGGGAATGATCTCTGGGGCTGAGCGATATAAGTTTAAAATATGCTGATATGCATAGTGACCACGATAGGGTGTGGTTACATTGTTTTAAAGACACCATAGGCTCAAAGTTTAAAAGCTACTTCTACAGCATCATGAATGTACAATCGAAAAACCTGGTAACTCGATTGGGGTTGGTACATTTACTGCACCCACTTTGTCTGCTCCCAGTTGAATTCAGCAGCCTTGACGGAATAAAGTGCACGTGATACTGTACTTTATTCCGTCAAGGCTGCTGAATGCAACTGGGAGCAGACAAAGTGGGTGCAGTAAATGTACCAACCCACTCGATTGATTGTTTCGCAAATCTTGGATTATCGGCGAGAAGCTACAATGGAAAAAGAGCTTGTCAGCTTTAGGGAATATTGATCCCCTCTCCCCCAAGGCAATGTTGATCCGAGTCACGTTGCCAGCAGCCTCGCCAGGTCCCCCAACTTTGATTGATGGGAAGTGGGGAAGAATTTGGTAAAGGGAAGACATCTGCTTTTTTGATTTAAACAAATTCGATCTCATTTGTGAACATGGGAATGGTTGCAATATAGTTCATAAAGTGTACCAACAATTTTTTCTAGGATTGTAGGTTTTTTTAGAGAAACTATCTTTCTTGGTCGATAAACTTGAATTTTAGGTAAGAAACCATTTTTATAGTTTTCTCTATAGAAAAACAAGATTTGATAACAAAACAGTTTTTTGATACATAAAATCGGGAAACCAGGTCGATAAATAAGGTTACTATACATGTCGGATCATATTTCTTGAAACAAGGTTGAAAGAATATCAGAAGCTGCGGAATGAAGGGCTTCTTGTGTGAAAAAAAACCAGCATCAACCAAACCAAAAGGAACAACACTTCTCCTCAACACGTACTATAATATCAAGTTTATTTTAGTTCGAAATCATAAAATAACAGTATTGAAGGATTGATATAGTTGAAGGTGATATATCGTATTCGCACTTATTAAACACAAAATAAAGATCAAACAAAGCGTTGACACCTGTTTCAATAGTGATTACGCGTAACTGAACTATCCTTGATAGGGTCATTTTTACCCGGACGCAGCAAAATTTCCTCAAAATGGTCAATGACCATATGTGCAATCTCAATTGGCATACCTTCACTCGACGGACTCGGAGTCTTCGGAACAGCGGATAAACGTTTAGAACGTTCAGAGCCAAAATTAAACACAGTTGGACATATGAGCATTTCTCATCTTAATAATAATTATGGCATGAAAAAAAATTTGTTAGGACAAAATTTCTCGCTTTTTTTACAAGAACATCGAAGAAAAAAAGAACCGAGAGAAGCAGGGAATGCCCAACATTAACATGCATGAAACAGACAACACGGTGGGTATCAGAGAAGCTACATATTAGAACGGTGTGAAAGGAGATATGTTCCCGGCAGGATTCATGGTCCGGGGCTACCATAGACGGATAAACGGATAAAGCGTGAGTGAAACTAATGGGAGTGAGAAGAGTCAACTGAATCTTGCCTTATTGTTCACCATGGTTCCCGGACTGGATGAGCCCGGGAAAGATATCGCAGGCCACACCTGAGCTAGCAGGATGCTAAGGGTAAGACTGGCAAATAAGTAACTTGGATAAATCTGATTGAGTCGTAACACGGTCGTACAAGTAGATTTCAGAGACAGTACCGCTGAGAAGGGGGGTCAAGGGGGTATTGACCCCGGCGTCCGGGGTCCTAGGGGCCGGGGTCCCGAAAAAAATAAAAGTTCAGCCGTTGCGGTTGTGACAAAAGTTAGAGAGGGAAGAGAAAGAACGTGAGAGATGGGATGGAGGAAAAGTCATCGGCGTCGGAAGCCTTTTTACTTTGGGACGTACCGCTTTGTGGTGGGGGCGCCTACCTATTCCCCTTCCTTTCGGGCGAATTCTTATTTTAATAGAAAATTCTTTAGGATAGCTTTAATCACCATAGTTAAGGACCTTACGAATTTAAAAATGTTTTAAACATCGCGGTTCACAGGACCTGCCAAACTTGATTTGTCTAGAAAAAAGCAGGCCTACACCAGAAATTTTACAAATGTTAAGGGTTTTTAAGGTTGTGGGGTGGGGTGGGGTGGGGAGGGTGCACCCATTCCGCGAGAAGCGCGAAACCCTTGCCAATGTGCTTATTTTACAAAGCCATTTTCTCGTGAAAAGTGATGGAACAATTGAAATTCAAAGGGTATCGCTTATAATGAATATACAGTTGAGTCAATAAAAACCTACATTCAGGAAAGATTTTTATGCACAGGTTAAAGTTGTTTTTGCTTTCCTTGTTTGCTTAGTTGTTACAGAGATAAAACAGGGCTATCAGAAGATTTTTAGTTGGTTGTTCTTTCGGGAATTTGGGTCAGAAACTATGTCAATTTTGCGAAGAGACCTAAAATTCAGTTTGGCAGATTGTAGCCATACAATTGCGGAGAGACTGACACTGACACGGACGTATACCATAACACATTTAGCAAAGAACAATTTTCAAACATGCAATTCAGATGGTATCGATTTATTCTCAACAAAAAACCTCATCAGTTTGAAAAAATGACGTCTATTGTGTAACATATTATAAGTAAAATAATCTTCAACAAAAATAAGTTACCATTGTTCAATCATAAAGGAAGTCAGTTATTGGAAAATCACTCCATATCAATGTATCAGTTATGAACATAATGAAACTGCTCAGAGTTTTTGTTTTACATCTTAAGGTGGTAATTTATTTTGCACAAATACAGTATACTCGGTGTCCATTAAAATGCAAGAAGAACTAAGCTGAAAGTTTCTGTAAATAAATCGGAATTAAACTTTAAAATTCAATATCGCACTGCTGTTTTTTTCACGCGGAATGCAAAACTTTCTATGGTTGCACTTTGGCTCCCAAGTTTCGCTGTAGGTTAAACAGTATCTTGAGTGAACAAAGTATAGTAAAACTGTGGGTCTTACACCAGCTATCTTGAATTTCTATTTGGGATATTGAACATTTTTACTTAGCATTATTCTTTTGTAATCTCTGGGAATATTATTATTATATCCTCAAGTACTCTACCACCTTCTTATGTAACAATAATTGGTGTTAAATGTTTTAGTCAAATCACTGCTGAAGACATGTTACTCTTGTAAGCAATGCATCTTGTTTGGCTCAAAATCGGCCAAACAGGATTTTACGTCTCTCAGCAAAATAGGCGGAACTTCTTCCTCCAAACGTCCAAATGACACCAAATAAAGTTTTCTCAAAGGACTGTTTATCCTTCTTTATAACCATAGCAAAAATTTGAGCAAAAAGAATTCTTAACTTGTAATTATTTTTATTCTGAATGTAGGGGTTTTTTTACTAACACTGTAGTTTTAATAAGAGTAACGGTCTTAAAAAAAGTAAAATCTGAGGTGGTAATGGTAAGGTTTATTTGACACGAACAAAATGTCAATTGGACCTTGTGAGAGTTCATATGAAGTGGCCAGGGGGTGGATGTGGAGAGGTGGCTCCCTTTCGCGAGAAGCGCGGAAACCTTGCAATGTTCATTTTCCAAAGCCATTTTCTCGTGAAAATTTGATGGAAACAATTTGAAATTCCTAAACAAAGGTTCACTTCATAGTGAATATAGTATTAAGAACAACGGTCTTAAAAGGAAAAATTTTATTATGGGTTTAAGGTTTATTGAAACAACCATAGTCATTGATCTTGGAGAGAGGGTTCATATATAAAGCGGCAGGGTGAGATTGAAGGGAGCAAAGCGCGGAATCCTTGAAATGTTCATTTTCAATTCACATTTTCTAGTGGCGATTGTGATGGAGGCAAATTTGAAACTAGCAAAGGTTCACTTTAAATAATAGAGTTAAATTTAGCGGTCTTAAAAAGTACAAAATTCATTTATAGGTAATATAAGGCTTTATTTGAACAAACTAGTGAAGAGTTCATATATGAAGCGGCAGGGGTTTAGATGTGGGAGGGGATTGTCCATTCTGCGCACAAATCGTGGAATCCTTGAATGTTCATTTTTTCCAAAACGCTTTTCAGTGGACATTGATGAAAAAAATTTGACATTAGCAAAAGGGTTCAATTTATCAGGATTTATAGTTATATAATTATAAAAAATCGGTCTTAAAAATTTAAATATAGACGGGTTAAAGTTTTATTTTAACAAACCATACAGTCATTTGGCATGGAGAGAGTTCTATCATAAGTCCCTAGAGGAAAATCTGACGATGGCCGCAAAAAAGAGGAGGTAGCGTGATTTTCTTATTAGATCTAGGGTCAATTTCCCCCTAAAAAGGTGCAATACATGCAGTCAAGGGACGTTGGGGTTATAAAGCGACACGGGGAGGGGGGGGTGGGGGAAGGGTGCGGGATATTGAAAAATATGTGATAGTGGTTCACTTATAGCCTATAGCAAATATGCATAATGGCGTAAAAAGAGGAAAACATAGTGGATGGGTAGGTTTTGTTTGAATTAATGACAATATAACAAGAGTTGGGGGTGGATGTGGAGGGTATGGGAGGGGTGTAACCTCTCCCGACGCAAGCGCGGAAAACCCTTGCAATATTCATTTTTCAAAAAACACATTTTCCTCATGGAAAGTTGATGGGACAGAATGGAAATTAGCAAAAGGTTCACTTTACCATGATTATAGTTAGATAAGTTATATATTCAACACATGGAGAGTTCATATAAAGCGGGCCACGGGGTGGGTGCGGGAGGGTTCCTCTCGCGCCGGGGCGAAAGCGCGGAACCCTAGCAATGTTTTGCTTCTCAAAACACATTTTCTCATACAAAATTGCATAGAAACATTGTGAAATTTGTACGTGGTTCACTTAAATGGCTTAGAGCAAATTCATAAGATTAATGGGCTTAAAAATAGTAACACTGTGTTGATGGTTTACGTTTTGTTTGACTCATTCATATGTAAGTGTGCGAATTCATATATCAAGTGGCACGGGTGTGGGTGTGGGAGGAGGTACCACCATAGAGGTGGTGCCTTTCTCCCGCGCGAAGCCGGAACCCTTTGCAATGTTCATTTTCCCCCAACACACATTTTATTTGAACACCATATTCAAGTCAATTGATTATCGAGCGTTTCCTATAAGCCTATGAAGCGACAGGGGTGGGTGCGGGAGATGAACTCCGATAAATGTTTCGTTTTCTAAAACAATATTTTCTCATGCAAAGTTGCCACAAATTTGAAATTAGCAAATGGGACTTCTTCATTGGACGACCGTTGTGAAAGTATCATAGTTCCGGCAGGTATCATAGTCCGGGCTCCATTAGACGACAACGGAATCAAGCCTGAAACTGATGTTGCTTGAAGAGTCAACGAATCGATTGCCCTATTGTTCCCCCATTGTTCCCGTACTGTGAGCCCGGAGGACGATACCTCCTGCCACACACCTTATACGTGTGCTTCGCTAATGAGACTTCTCTTTCTCAAAAAGCATCAAATCAGCCCTGTTATTCAGAGAATGACGAATGCGATGGCATCGTTTGGGGGGGGGCACTCCCCTTTTGGGGTGACGCGTAATGTAATGGCTGTTAAGACTACTAGATTTCACAGCCTCGTTGTCACCCAGTGACCCATTATTTTTTGAAAATGTGACCACTCTATCACCAAAACACCCAATTTTTTGAATAGTAGAAATTTTCCACCAAAAGAAACCCCTAATTTTTTTTTTTTTTAATTTTGGGTTTTTTTGCTAAAATTTTCACCCAAAGGAGTGCCCCCTGACTCCTTGCCTATTAGAGTTCTGCAATTTTATTTTAGGGGCGTCATCAGTTTTTTATTTATTGATGACAGAAAGCCATTGCTTCTATAGCTTTTCTGTAATTTTTGTGCTAACGGAGACATTAGTTCATTACTTTACTGGACAACCCGAACAAGAGCGCCATTGTTTATTAGACTTACTATAATTTGGCTTCTTGTGAGCGACATCCTTTCATTACTTTATTGCATAACCAGTATAAGGGGTAACCATTAGTTGTTAGACTTTTACATTTTTTTTTCAAGGGACGGCAGCAGTTTTTGACTCATGGCCCCTTGCTTTTTAGACTTCTGAAATTTGCTTCTAAAAGGTCGACCACAGTTCATTACTTTCTTGATAACCAGAATAGCAGTTCTAAGTTCTAGACAACAGCAGATCGCCCCAAAAGCCAATTAGACCCGATTGTGTTTCACAAGTCGGTGCTCGTCAAACGTTTGTTGGGAACTTGTCCGCCGGGTATAGACTTTTGCAATCATTTCTAGTGGGCGACATAAGTTTATCAATTTATTGAATATTACCAGTTTAAGGGGCATCTTGGCTCGTTAAATTGTTTCGCAGTTTTGTTTTCAACATGTTCAAGGGCGGCATCAGTTTCTTTTACTTGATATGACCAGTGGCTTCAATGGCTTGTTAGACTTTGTTATTTCCTTTTAACGGTCGCCATAGACCCGTTAGTTTATTAAATTGTTGCATAGCCGTAATAGATTGCGCCACCACCGTTTATAAACTTATGCAAATTATTAATTACTTTATTGGATAACCCGAATATGGGCGCCGCTGCTTTTAGACCTCTAACCCATTTGCTTCTAAGGGCGGGCCCATCAGTTTAATATTCATTTGACTAACACAAGAGAACTAGGGCCACCATCGACTATGAAAAATATGCTTCTAGTGGGCGGCATCAGTTCATTACTTCAATAGTTATATCGCCTATTCAATTATGTTTCAAGTGTAAACAAGTGTAGCCTTCAGCAGGGCGCGGGTTGCGCTTTTGCTTTTGCGTTTTCTTATCAATTGCTCTTTTGCGCTTCAAAGAGGGGGGCATCAATTTATTCCTTGAATTGGATGTCAAGTATTGAAGTTAAGGGTGCCATGTGCCGTCTTTCGTCCGCAATGTGTCTTTTTCAAGGTGCGGCATCAGTATTGACCGGGTGCTATTGCCTATTAGACGTCCGTTTTATTTCCTTCACTGGACGACCAGTATAGGGGCGTCCCACTAAGCATTTTGTGTGTTGAACGTCGACTTCAGTCATATCGTTGCATTTAAGAGGACCCATCTTTCACTATACTTCAGCAAGTATCTTTATATCTCTCATAAGGAGATCATTTATTATATACTTTTTGGTGACTATAGGGGCGCCATTTCTTACTATATAGTTCTGCAAGGCATAGAGACCATCTTAGTTCATAACTAATTGTTGGATGGGTACCAGAGGGCGTCATTGCAGAGTTCTTTTGCAAATTTCGTAAGGTGTTTCTGGAAGCCGAAATCAGTTTCTGACTTCAATGTTGTGGGGGTGTTTTTTTTTCTTAAAAAAGGGGGGGGGGGCGCCAGGGCGAGGGGCAAAATTATTGGGACGCACCTGTACGTTCTGTCCGCCCCGGTCCGACGCCAATGGATACAGTGGCGTACCCCGAGCAAGTCGATCCAGAGGGGCAAAAATTTCCAAGTTGTCCCGCCAGAGTTGGCAAAATTTTGTATGTCGTCCCGGTGAATTGCTTCAATTAAGTCTGAATTTGAAAATGCGCGCGTAGCGCGCGAAATTCGCAAAATTACTTTAACTTTGCAAAAATTTTAGGCTGAAATTGGTCAAAATTTTGGTCCATATCGTCCCGATTTTTCGAGCCAGAGGGGGCAACTTGCCCCCCTGCCCCCTGGATCGGTAAAGCCACTGGATGGAGAAGAGAGAGAGAGGAAGAGGGAGGATAAAGAGAGAGCATTTGCGGATACAAGGGGCCCGTTTCCCCCTCCTGCGTCAATGATACCTACGTACGTTGAGAAAATACTCCAATTTTTTTTTCGGCTACGCGCGTTAATAAATTTAGTGCAGGGCCTCTCTTGGTTTGAGAAATTACACAAAAACAATAAGAATTTGTTTTAAAAAAACGGTTGGTCATGAATTGTAAAGTGGACTACATACCAATTTCAATTGTTTTTAATCAAATATACATGAGAAAATGTGTTTTGGAAAGTGAACAGTTGCAATGGTTCTGCGCTTCGTGCCTGCTCCCACCCCGCCCTTCATGAACTCTCCAGACACTTTTTAATTATTATTTGAAACAAAACTAAGACCATCAGCTATATTTTACTTTTTAATAACCGTTGTCATACCTCAGGCTCTATCATTAAAAGTGAAACACTTACAATTTATATGTGTTTTTTTAATAATTTACAAATGAATAATGTTGAGTTATAAGAAAATGTGGTTTTGGAAGTGAACTGCAGGAGTTCGCGCTTCGCGCGGGAGGGGGACACCCCCGCACCGCACCCACCCCCTGGCCGTCTCCATAACAAAATATGAATAATTCAAGTAAAAAACACCCATTAAGTTGCAACGATCACGACTGATTATACAGCTCCCCCCACACTGTTAAAAAATTTCGTAAATTTCTGGCAGCAGTATTTCCAAGACTTTTATGGGTAAATTTACAAAATTTCCTGTCCAATTAACGGAATTTTGACAGTAATTTTTAAGCAGACATATTTGCTCATATTATGGAAAAAAAGTGTATTTACGACTTTTTCCCCTTAATTTAAAGTTACGACCAAAAAAAAAGTCCTGAAATATTGCTGCCAGAAATTTTTGAAATTATTTCCGTAATTACATTTTTATGTTTTTGTTTTTTCTTTTTTTGTTTGTCTAAACTTTACGGAAAATCTGTTTTCTTAATTTACGGAAATTTTTAAACAGTGCATACCCCCCGCACCGGGTTATCATTGGGCCGCTTCGGCAGCCACGCAACTTCAACCCCCCCCCCCCCCCGGGTTCTGGAAAACGATGTTCGTAAAAGGGCCCGTAACTCCAATGTTTCCCCCGGGCCCGCAATTTCCTCTCGGCGCCCGGTTTCAGAGCCGCAGCACATCAATAAGTTTAACATTCACACTCTACATAATGTTTTGTGTGCACGTTTTGGGACTGTGAAGGTCATTGCTGTTCCATTTTACTAGTTTTGGGTTGCGCATGCCGCCCAGTCCAAACTCGTTGTACTACAACTACTAGTAATCGATGATAATAATAAATAAACAAAAAAATCATACCCTTATCGGGAAACCGAACCCAGGAACCTAGATATATGTCAAGCGGTATATCTTTCTACTATATCAACGGATACTAATAGACCGTATAGATATTAATCCGGGTCAAAAATTCAATCTACATTATACATTGCACTCTGCATAAATTGATATCTACTGATTGTGGCTTTTTAATAAACAACAATTCCACTTGAATATTAGAAAATAAACGTGGTGCTATATTGTTTTTATTTTGGTACCCGCATTAAGCACCGTTTAAAAAAATATTTTGGAAAAGTATTAAAGCAATAAGCGAGATGACCGGAAATGTCAAGTTTTTACGCCCTTTTCAGCTTCAGCTCCATGGAGACAAATATTTTGACAACTATGTACACTTTGAATATGCAGTTATTACATGAATACGCTTATATCAATAATACCCCACACTCACTCATTACACGAAGTACTATTACATCAACAGTACAAAACACTTGCAACCATAAATAAAAATAGACCCAAATTTTTTTTTTTTTTTAATGTTTTATGATTTTTAGCTCAAAATTTAGAATTACAATTTCTAGCCCTCACACTCTAACAACGTTTGACTCGTACAGCAAGACTTGTTACCAACGACTACCAACAATCTCGCTTTGAATTTAACGCATGCGCGAATAGTTAGTTAAGCATT
>JAMKCH010020518.1:0-21975 GCA_023653785.1 Ophioderma brevispina | reverse complement strand
CAGACATACATCAGACCTAACCATATATATTTCAATTTCTTTAACATTAGATCTTTCCATATCAGCAATTACTCTGCTTCTCTTCAGTATGCAGGTTAGTGTGAGCTTTAACAAATTTTACATGCGCTTCGCGTGAAAAAATTAGGCAAGTCTGACACATAGCTGTCAGCCGGGTCAAGATCTGAATAATTCGCCTTAATTTTTTAAAAAACTAAAGTTTTTATGCAGTGTGTTTATAATATGTAATTTGGTTGGTCCTTACTAGAAGGGCACAGTGGTAGTATACAACGGGGAAGGGTGTTGTACATATTCGGTAAAAAAAAATTGGCCTCGTTCCTTCCTTCTCTGCCCTGTTTATTGTTGATTTTTCAGAACGCACAACACTTTAGTATTTGGCGATTCCATCGTACGTCGGGCTGGAGCTACCAATTCTCAGTTGCGTGGTGAGGTAGGACGGATGGGACGGTCTTGGTGGTGCAAGAATCCAACCCATGGCAGTGAGAGCTACTCGGTCGGTCCGTCGCACTGGTCACCCAACTCCATCATCATTTCCTTTGGGATCGAACGTATTTTTGCTGACACACAAACTTGGCTGTCCCGGAAAGGAGGCTAATCAATGATTGAAGCATTGAGCACACTTCCCAAGACTTAGAATTATCTGGTCCAATTTTTACCTAGGAAATTTTATAAAAAGGAGGTATCACCATCAAACCAACCAAAACCCAAACACAAAACTTTTCGAGTTATTACAGACTGCACGAACACACATCCAAAATTTTAACAATAGCTTCGAGCAGCTTCTCACTGAACTAAATAAAACCAACCGTGATTGTCGATATTGTCTGTGACTTTAATGTCAATCTTCTCAATGATTCCACTCATCCACACATTCATTATTTATTAACACATTCACTTGCAAACTCTTATATCCCTAAATTAAAGACCACAAGAAATTAACGCCCCCCATAACACAGCCACGCCCATTGATAACATTATCACCACTCCACTGACACAGACTCACACCATGATATTTGTCACCTGACACTACAGATCACTTCCCCATATTCCTCCTTACATCACTTAGCATAAGCATGCCACAAAAACACAATCACTACACTACTATAGAGATCACAACATTCGCAACTTTAACCGTAGACTCAACACTGAATCATGGGAACATATACTCACAGAAATGACCCTACCATAGCGTACATCCACTTCATTACAACTTATACGAACATTACAACGAATCAGTCCCCTTACAAAGGAGACCATAAAAAACGTAACCATAAGCAGCACTGATAACAGCAATTTCCAAGTCCATCAACACAAGCACGGCCTTCTATAAAACATACCTGAAAAACACACAGCAACAAAACAACAATACAAACAATAACAACAAATTAATCTCACATTATTGGTATTGCCAAGAAAAAACATAACACCGAACAAATCAGAAGCTCAAAATGACTCACCAAAACCTGGACATTCCTCAACAACATTCTAGGTGGAGGTAATCCACGAAACAATCCACTGACTTTTCACTCATAAGCATAAGCAGATAACTGACCTGCTTGACATAGCCCAGCGCATCCACGATCATTCACTAACCTTGGCAAAAACTTAGCTAACGAAATACCACCTTCAAATAACCCATTTAACAAACACCTTCCAAAACACACATTCCCTCATTTCCTGACACCAGCTCGTTTCTGTTGATGAAAGCCAAACTTCGCCACTTTTAAAACCTGGTTAAAAGGGGGTACCGACAAGATAGATCCTGAATTGCAACAAATCATATGAATAACATCATTTCGCCTCTATGCACATATTTAACCAATCAACTTCTCACCGGCACCTGCCCAGATCACCTCAAATCAGCCAAGTCCATTCCTATTTACAAAAACAAAGATACACATAACATTGCAAAATTACAGGCCCATCTCTGTTCCTCCATCTTTCAAAACTACTTGAAAAGTCAATGTACAAACGTCTGTCCTACATTCTTACAAGCACAACATTCTTGTCGAAGAACAATACGGTTTTAGGTCCAAAGGCTCGACTTACATGCACTCCTTGAACTAACAACCACCTCAATCTTGCCTAAAAAAAACTCCACACCATGGGGTTTTCCTGGATCTCTCCAAGGCCTTTTCGACACCATTGGAACCACAACATTCTTCTTCACAAGCTTTTATCATTACGGGGTGTCCCGTGGAGTAGCCTTGGAGTGTTTCAGGAGTTACCTAACTACCGCTCACACTCAGTCTACGTACACTCCACCCATCATCCATCAAACCTATCACAGTTGGCTTCCCTCAAGGCTCAATCCTTGGACCCCTTACTTTTCATCATTTACATGAATGACATCACCACCATCTCTAACACACTAAAACTAATTTAATTTGCGATGACAAACATTTCCTTTCAAACCCCAAATTAATGCACTTTTAAACAACATGAATCATGAACTCGCTAAAAATCATTGACTGTTTCGGCTAACAAACTTTCGCTCAATGTTTTAAAAACTAACTACATGCTTTTCTCTACACACAACACTAATCACAACCAAATATTACCAATAGATAACCAGACAATTCCCGGGTACACTCAACCAAATTTTCTTTCATCACAACGACGACAAGCTATACAGGAATGACCATACTCAACTCTGTCCACTACCAAAGCGTCTCACGCAATTGGTACAATCTACAGAGTTAAACCCCACCTTCCAGACTACACTTTAAAATCCTGTACACACCCTAGTTCTGCCATACCTTAGCTACTGTAACCCATCTGGGCCTCCAACTATCCTTCACGACTCACCAAACTAAATCTCACACAAAATGGGCCATTCGCACTATCACCAACTCAACCCCCAGAACTCACACTTTCCATGTATTTCAGCTCACTGAAAAAACTTAAATTAGATCCCTCAACCACCTCAAACAGCGCTCTTCATGTTTTACTATCACACAATCATTTACCTCGAACTTCATTCAGCAATTACTTTACCACCACAAACAACAAATCCACAGCTATAACACGAGACAAGCCGATAAAACTTCAATCTTCCCCTCCCAAAATCTTCCTCTGAAAAGCACTTTTATTCATACAGCGGCCAAAACGTTGGAATGATCTTCCAGAATCCATCACAACAATTACACACACATACTTGTTTTTTAACGCTCAACTGAAAAAACTTTTCATCAATCAGTACAATTCTTTATAAATCTCTCCCCAAGTCCTTTTTTTCTCTCACTTTCCTTACATTTTCTTCACCCCTACCTCTTCTACTCTGCTCCCTCATTATGAAATATTATTACAATACCTCTGCAAGACATGCTGAAGATCCTTCCTTCTTGTCCAAATTCCCGTATCCCGTATTCCCGGTACGTGTTTGTTTAGCTTAGACATCTTGTTTTGTTTTTTTGTTGTTTGTCTCTGTTTTTGTTGTTATGGTATATTTACATATGTAACTCTATTTGATACACTTGTCACAGCTGTTTTGACCCGTGCAAATTGTCTCTTTTAATTTTTAGAGCTGATTTTAAGTAACGGGCGACAATTTTGACAACTGTTTAAGTATGGACATACACGACCTATTACCTCCGCAAATCGAATTCCATTGCGGGTATCTTGCCATGTAGGCCTATAGGGTCTGTTGTATGTTGTTATTCTTATATCCCATAGAAAACCGGTATAAAACTAGATTTGATGAAAAATCACATTTTGCCCGCGGTGAAGTTTCATCAGATTTTCACAGGATGTAAGTTGGAGGCATAGATGGCTCCAACTGGTCGTCAGGATTGTGGTCGCCGTTGATATTTTTTGTTTTATTCTCGTTTGTCTTCAAACAGCTGTGTTGTATCCATTATTGTAATATTGAGTTATGTTACTTTTATGTAATTCGGGCAGCCAATACCATAATCCCTATCGGGTTGGTCCATTGCTGGTCCTAGCATATCACATCATATACCGCACCAGTTTCACTTAGCACATCTACAATTGATCTTTATCGTATGAGTATATATTTATACTGTATTACATTATTTCTTTCTGTACGATATGTTATCTGAATACATTTGAACTGAACTTGAATTGAACTGGGTAGGTACCAGGGGCAGGGAAGTCCTGTACAATAGATCTCATGATAACTCCTCGCAAAGTACTCTGCATAAAATGAGTAACACACACATAATCAAGAACTCCCATATTTTCAACCCCTCATTTGATGTTTTTCTTGGATGATGTTCACCTGAATGAAATTCTGGCATGTCTTTTTTCAGGGAGCACTTGTCAAGAGCCTTGATTTTCTTCACTCAATTCGCTGAGAATTTCAGTTTTCCAACGAGGTATGATTGGGTTATTAATCTTGGTTCTTAAAACAAAAAAATAAGGGGGGTGTGGTGCAATTTGTTGTTGCCAAAAATGTGTTGGGCGGAAAAATGCCATGAATTTGGAAATATAGATGTTTCTATTTAATATGTCAGACCATTAGAAATTTATCAAAGTGTGAGGTTAGGAGACTTCCTGGCAATTGTACGGTCGATGGCAAATGATACCTACGTTTGGTGCTCTTCCAGGGAATTCTTCCTAGCCATCCTATGAGGTCTGTACGATTGTTGTACCTTAAAAATTGTTAAACCAATTCAGGTCATATCTGCGGTATCAAATGAATTGCGATAAGGGCAAATATTTGACACTGTGGCCGCATGGTGACAATTAAAATATAAAAAAAGATGCTCCATTGCATCCGGTGTGAAAATGCCAATTTTTTAGCTCTGTGGACAATACCGTTTTATGAGAGCATCGAATAAACGGGTTTGTTAACAGGCTAAATGTTTGTCGTCCAGTTCGTGTATTGGCAGTAATTTTCCGCCTCTCGATATTGGTTGCTAGGGTGCATTCATGGAACCAAGCGCTTTCGGCCAGGTATGTGTGCGGTTGCTAAAGACGCATTGATTTTCTTGGTTACGTTCTAATTCAGTGGTGGTTGTTTTGACACTAGCATCTGTACTCATCACATGCAGACGTGGGTCAGGTTTCTAAAGAAAAAATCCCGCCCTCCCCCCCCCCCAATTGAGAAATCCTGTGCACAACGAGATCGTATTAGATCCGTTTTTGGTCTCGATTTGGCAGGTTAAATTGGTAATTAAATAGTGCCACATAAATAATATGTGGAAATATGTTAGCAGCACGATTTTGTATAGATCCGCTTGGGTCTCGATTTGGCAGGTTAAACTAGTAATTAAATAGGTGTACATAAATAATATGTGGGAATTAAGTAATTGCCAGATCGGTATAAGATCCGCTTTGGGTCTCGATTGGCAGGATAAGTGGTAATCATTTGGGTACTTTAGATGGTGACGGAAAGTTTCAGACCTGTTATTTTTTAGATCCGCTTTGGGTCCGGTTTGGTGGTGAATTTGATGCACTTTATGTGGTTTGGGACAGCGATCGGTATAAGATCGCTTCGGGTCGATTTGGCCTGGGTATTTAGTAATTATTGTCGTATTTTTACATGGATATTGACTTGGTTTATAACATCCGTTAGGGTCTCTGATTTGCGGCGGTTATAAATGGGTGGTTTTGGGGGAAACAATAACAGGGATAATTCAACTTCTAAAATCTTTAAGTGTAGCAATCGGTATAAGATCCGGGTCGGGTCTCGATTTAGCATGCTAGTGTGGTTAATTGCGGGTTGCATCATGGCTTTGTATAGGAATTTTGATAAATAAAAAAAGTTGTACAGGTAGGCGGAAAACAAGCCATAAAATTTTTTGAAATATTTAGACTGTTTATATTGATTTTATGTCAGACCATTAGAAATTTATACAAGTGTGGATGTTTGGTTTATTGGAAGAACTGACTGGCCAACTTGTACGGGTTCGATGGCATGGTATACCGCTGTTTGGTGCTGTTCTTAGGAAATTCTTTTCCTTTAGCCATCCAATGAGGTCTGGTACAGATTGTATGGTAACATTAAAAGGCTATAGGCTACAAATTTGTCAGACCAGTTAAATTTTTAAACCAATCAGTTCATATCTGCCATGTCTGCCAAATGATTTGCGTATGGCAATAAATTTGATTTTTTCCTTGGGTCCTGCATGTACAGCTGCTCAGCTTGCAATACGTGTGAAAATGCCAATTTTTTAGCTCTGGGGACAATTATTATTATAAAATTATATAAACGAATAAGGACAGATAATGATAATGAGTTCACGTATTATAGATTTGTGGTTTGGCTTTCTTCAATTCGAAGACTCTTAAGCATCAGGTTTTGTCTCCCTTTCCTATTTAGAGAAACCATTTAAAGAGGACACGAGGAGATTTCCAGGAGAAGAGCGCCACCCAATTTTTCTCGAACCCCGGTTTTGACAATTTGGATATGCTTAACAATGTAGTAGATTCACACTTGAAGTGATTAAGCCGAATGCGGCCGTTTTATGGAATAAGATGATGATTTAGGCGTTCTGTCGTGCACGACAGGAAAGTCAAAGCATGGTTTTTCTATTGGGAACGATTACGATAGCAGGCAAGTTCAAAACAGGGTGTGCGGTTTCCTTTTGCACCTGTCTGTCAAATAAACATTTTGAAACGTTCTGGTAGGTGGTTACAACCGATCCAGTGAAATTTGAGAGAATTCGTATCCTAAAATAAATCTCCTCAGTCACTTTAAAAACAACTGAAGGGCTTTTCGGAAAGTTTACGTGAATAATAAATAATCACCCTTTGAAGTTGATAACACATTACTTAATTGGAATGCTAAATTATTTTACGTATCTCTTTTAAAGGGGACCTCATACATTCTAAAACACTTGTCAACCTATGCACCGTCTAACAAATGGCGGGTCAAATATGATTAAAATGACCATTTTTAACTTTTTTCCACAAAGGGGTAACAATTAATCCCATTAAAACAAGGAGTTCAAAGATGACCCGCGTTTAAGGGTTGAAAAAAGGGTTAGGTGCCTAGATGACGAGTCCCAATAATGGAGATGGAAGAAAGTGAATTTAGGGGTGGGGAACTCACATGTGATTTGGGGGCAGAACATCGTAATGGAGATGGGATTCAGGGGTAAGGGACTCATGATTGAGATGTGATTTAGATCAAAGGAACTCTAAATGAAGTTTGGAATTTTTGTAGAAACTCCACTCCATTTCGAATATGAGGCTCCTCACAACTAAATCCTAATCGCATCTAAATTAAAAAAAAACATAAACCCACTTCATATACACTTTAAAATCAGGATAGCCAGCGGGAGCGCATCAAAATAATTTCGTTAAATGTTTGTTCAACAATTGAATTAAATTTAATTGTTTTGCTACCAATATTAGTTTTAAAAATGACAACTATATTAAACTTAAATTCAGATTTGTCCTCCATTTTAAGAAGTTTAACCGCGAGCACAATAGAGTACTACTTTTTTGTTAAAGGTGGATCAAAAGATTAACGTATCAAGCTGTCGCTAAAAAATGAAAGCACGTTTTCGTGTGCCACAAATTAACGTTTCCATCAATAGTTATCCCCAATTTGTATTATTGGAGCAAATACGAAATTTCACCTATGTTTTATTTGAAATATAAGAAAAATCAAGATAGCCTTGTGTTTTTAAGACATTTTGGAGCCCAATAAAAGGTAAGAAATCCATTAGTGTCTGATCTACGGAAATCACTAGGATTAGAAAATATGGATGCCTGAAATTTCGCGGTGTACCTATTTTATAGTTATTTTTTTTTTTTTTTTTTTTTTTTTTTTTTTAGAGTGGGCGACGGGTTACTGAACGGAACCTTGCATCCTCTGACTTTTGTCCAATTAGACGAAACTACGTCTTATTTACATATTTAGATCCTATCTTGGGTTTAAGAATAAAATCATCTTGGAGTTACAAACATGCATACCGTACTCAATCATACTAGAGAGTAAAAGTTAGAATCTACATGATTGTAAAATACAAACCATTCCTTTGGGTTTCATTATTGTTAACTACGGAAAGTACGTGTTGACATGCTACTTGTCACACAACTTTGAATTGATCCTATTTAGATCAAACATTCAGTATTATCCCCATCGACGGGAGTTTTGTTTGAAGTTAGTGTGGCTCGTGAAAATAGTTGAATATTCCAGTGGTAACATTCTGTCACTAATGATGAACACGGCATTACCAACTAGTCATTGCCCAATTTAAACCCATATCGAAGTTTTACCAACCAGAAACCTTTGAACAAGACAAATTACCTAAAATAAATAGGCCTAAAAGCCCGTGGGTTACAACCAAAATACCCAAATCGACCACTGCCTAACTTTTAAACACCACTGTCTTAGTATGTGAAAAGTGCAAGCAGCTAGCAAGACGCGTTTATGGACTCCATAGAGGGGTCCTTCATCAGTTGCACTGCTATGGTGTGGATAGCTCCCTTACCCATGCCCGTCTTAATAAGTAGAAAAATAAAGTGTTTATACTTCGGTATGGCTACTGCCTCCGGAGATGTAAGGCCAAAATTCGTACCTGCACATGGGTTAGCTAACTTGCTAACGTAGTAACAGTGCAAGTCCCAAATTTCGTACTCACCTACCTCGATTAGCTAACTTGCTAACCGCGGGCCAAATCGTATTGACTCGTCACGGGTTAACGACCGGACCCGTTTAAATTTTAAACGTAAGAAACGACCCTCATATAATGTGAGTGACAACTTCACAGAATCTTACTGGGGAGTTTTGGTGGCTGTGAAACGAGCCGTTCTGGTTTTAGGCGGTTATAAATTTACCAATTAGGCCAACTGGAAACTATATTAAGTGATTTAAATCATATAAATTAGCGTTGCCGCTAAACATTACTCCCCTAAACGTTACTACCAACAGGAAATGTGTCGGCGACGAAAGTAATGCCATGTCAGTTTCCAAATGCAGCCGGCCAAAGAAAGGTTAATAAAAAAACCCCCTACCCTAGAAATCATTACAGCTTATGAAGAGCAGGCACTGGGTCTTCTTGTTCGTATGCTTCTGGCTATGTGTCAGGATATTGAGGCCTAGCTTGGCCCGATGATTAGTTGTTGCTCGCCTTTCTATTTCTACGGAACTTCGTAGACACTTTAAATTGATGTGGCATCATTGAACGATGGGACTTAAAATGATGATCAAAACGAGCCCTTGCGCGGTCTCCCGGGCTTGGTTGTTTGTATTCAAACAATCAACCACTCCCGTACTATTATTCAAAACCAAAAAAAAAATTAGCGGTCGCTTGTTGATTTAAACAAACGTCCGCAGTAGCAGGCGCGTGTATCTTGCTAGTATGCATGTTGATTTTTGATTTTATCTTGTAGCATAGGAGGATAGTCCATACAATTTATTAAAAATATTAACGTAAACAAATGAAAAAATTCCACTCCATACGCATTCTTGCATGCAGGGGAGCAGTTTTGCGAATTAAATACAACAAGTGTTATAAAATTAGAACCTCATGGAATCATTCAGACTTCCACGAGGGGGGATAAAACTATTCCAAAGTTCTGTGGCATCAAGGTGTTCATACTATCCTTGCCCCCCGTCAGACCCGCACGGAATGGCTGCGTACAAGGGAGAGATACCGCTACAAACCGGGGTCATATATAACAAATTTTTAGAGGGGCGAAGGGTACTGCACGGAAACTGCATCCAGTCTGAATTTGTCCCATTTAGACGAAACTACGTCTTATTACATATTTAGATCCTTCTTGGGTTCTAAGAAAATATAAAATTCAGATGGGTGTTCCCAAACATGCAGACCGTACTCATTCAACTAGAGAGTTACTATAATCAAAGGATTTTAAAAACAAACCATTCCTTGGTTTTCATGATGTTAAATACGGGAAAGTACGTGCTTGAACATGATACTTGTCACCCAACTTTGAATTAGATCCTATCTTAGATAAAACATTCAGTACTTATCCCATCGCCCTTTGTTTGAAGTTCGGTGGCTCTGTGAAAATAGTTGAATATTTACGAGTGGTAACATTCTGTCATCATGATTAAAAGCATAACAACTAGTATGCCAATTAAACCCTTATCGAAGTTTTACCAACCAGAACCCTTTTGAACAAGACCAAATTACATAAATGAATATAGGACTAAAGAACGGGATAAAACAAAATGACCCAAAATCGAAAAATGTAACTTTTAAAAACACAATGTTAGTATGGTGATAAAGAGCAAGCAGTAGCAAGACGCGTTTCTGGACTCTATTGCGGGTCCTTCATCAGTTGCACTGCTAGGGTGTGGATAGCTCCCTTACCCATGCCCGTCTTTCATAAGCATTAGGACACATAATGTGTGTATATTCGGTATGGCTACTGGCCTCCGGAGATGTAAGCCAAATTCTACCCTGCACATGGTTAGCTAACTTGCTAACCGTAGTAATAGTGCAAGTCCCAAATTTCGTACTTACACCTAGCTCGATTAGCTAACTTGCTAACCGCGGGGCAAATCGTAGCACTGGTCACGCGGTAACGACACGTGACCGGTTGAATTTTAACCGTAAGAAGAAAAAGACCATCATATATGTGAGTGACAAAGTCACAGAATCTTACTGTGGAGTTGTGGTGGCTATGAAAAGAACCGTTTGGTTTTGTGCGGTTTATAACTGTTACCATTAGGCCAATGGAAACTATATAAGTGATTTCAATCATCAATTACCTTTGCCGATAAAACATTACTCCACTAAATGTACTACCAACAGGAAACTGTGTCGGCGACCCGAAGTTAAAGTAATGCCCATGCTCAGTTTCCACATGGCAGCCGGCAAAAGAGTTAATTAAATAAACCCCATACCTCCCGTTTACAAATTGAATACAGCTTATGAAGAGCAGGTCAACTGGTCATTGGTTTCGTACTGCTTGGCATCTGGTGTCAGGATTACTTGGGCCTAGCTTGGCCGATGCATTCGTTGTTGCTCCTTTCTATTTCTGGCACTCGTGAACCTTTAACTGACGTGGCATCATGAAACGAAGTGAGACTTCCAAATGATGATAACGAGCCATCTAGTAGCGTAATCCGAGTGGCTTGGTTGTTTGTATTCAAAATCAACCAATCCCGAATTATTCAAAGTAGGTCGGCTTTGTTGATTTCCACACGGCCGCAGTAGCAGTCGCGTATATGCTAGTAGGCATGTGACTTTTTGATTTTTGTAGCATAGGAGAATTATAGTCACACATACAATTTATAAAAAAATTAACGTATAAACAAATGAAAAAATTCCATTCCATACTTCATTCTTGCATTTGGCAAGTGGAGCAGTTTAGTTTTGGAATTAAATACAGTGTATATAAATTTTGAAACCTACTTGGACCAGCATTCAGACGTGCCACGAGGGGATAATAATCCAAAGATTATGTTGGATCAATGTGTTCATACTATCCTTCACCCCGTCAGACCAGCACGGAATGGCTGCGTACCCCGAAGAGAGACCTGCTACAAACAGGGGTAATATATAACAAATTTTTAGAGGGAGCGGGTACTGAACGGAACCTGGAATCCAGTCGGACATTTTGTCCATTTAGGACGAAACTACTATTATTTACATAGTTAATCATATCTTGGGTCTAAGAAATAAAATCATATTGGGAAGTTACAAACAGGATACCGTACTCATCATACTAGAGAATTACAATTTCATAATATAAATGATGTAAAATACAACCATCCTTTGGTTCATTTTATTGTTTAAATACATGAAAGTACGTGTTGGACATGCTAATTGTCACACAACTTTGAATGATCCTCTTTAGATCAAACAGTCAGTATTTATCCCATCGAACTTTTGTTTGTGACGTTCGGGTTGGGCTCTTGAAAAATAGTGATATGTACGAGTGGTAACACACCCTTTCTGTCACTCATGAGTAACAGCATAACAACTTGTATGCCAATAAAACCATATCGAAGTTTAACAACCAGAACCCTTGTGAACATAGACAATTACATAATTAATATAGGCTCAAAGCCACCAGTGGACGGGGATAAAAACAAAATACCCAAAATACGAAAAAATGCTACTTTTAAAACACACTGTCTAAGTATGTTGAATTAAAGAGCAAGCAGCTAGCAAGACGCGTTTCTGGACTCCTAGAGGGTGCCTTCATCCGTTGCACCTGCTAGGGTGGGGTAGCTCCTTACCCATGCTCGTCTTTCATAAGCTGACATAATGTGTTGATTACTTCGGTTGGCTACTGCCTCCGGAGATGTTAAGCCCAAATTCGTACCGGACACGGGTTAGCTAACTTGCTAACCGTTATAGTAGTAACAGTGCAAGTCCCAAATTTCGTAACTTCAACCTGAGCTCGATAGCTAACTGTAACGCGGGACAATAGTATTGCCTGTCAGTGTAAAACGACCCGTGGACCCGTTTAAATTTTAACGTAAGAAACAGAACCATATACTGTGCGTTGAAACTCACAGATCTTACGTTTATATTAGATGTTTTTTATATTTTTATTATGTCAGACCATAGAAATTTATACAAAGCTGTGGAGGTTAGGAAGAGAACCTTGCATGGCCCAATTGTTACGGTAGATGGCCAATGGATACTGTGTTTGGTGCTGTTCAGGAAATTCTTCCTAGCAATCCAATGAGTCTGGTACAGTTGTATGGTAACCTAAAAGGCGATCGGCTCTACATATTGGTCAGAAGTTAAATTTTAACCAATTCAGGTCATATCTGCTGTATGCAAATGATTGCGATAATGGCAATAATGACTTGTGGTCCTGCAGTGTGCCAGATGCTCAGTTGCAATTCGGGTGTGAGAATGCCTATTTTTAGCTCTGTGGACAATAGTATTATATAAATTATATAAACGAATTGAAGACAGATAATGATATGAGTCACGTATTATACGATTGGGCCCTTGCTGTCTTCACTTCGAAACTCAGATCAGGTTCCTCCTATTTAGAAGAAACCATTTAAAGAGACACGAGGAGATTTCCAGGGAAGAAGAAGCGCCCCCCAATATTTCTCGAACCCAGGTTTTTTAAATTTGGAATGCTTAACAATGTATTAGATCACACCTGTGAAGTGATTCGCCCGAATGCGCGTCTTTATGTAATAGATGATGATGAGGACTTTCTGTCGTGCACGACAGGCGCAGAAAGTCAAAGCATCGGTTTTCTATTGGGAACGATTATAGGATAGCAGGTCAAGTTCAAACAAGGTTTGCGGTTTTCTTTTGAAATGTTTGTCCAATAAACCTTTGAAACGTTACTCGGTAGGTTGCTAAAAACGATCCAGTGAAATTTGACGAGAGAAATTCGGATCCTAAAATAAATCTCCTCCTGTCACTTTAAACTGAAGGGCTTTTCGGAAAGGTTACGGAATAATAAAAATTACATTATGAAGTTGAAAACATTGACTTAATTTGGAAATGCTAAATTATTTTACGTGTATCAGCTTTTAAACGGGACCGTCATAACATTCTAAAAACACCGTGCAACATGCACCGTCTAAAACTAAATGGGGTGGGAAAATTGTAAAATTGACCATTTACACTTTTTTACCACAAAGTGCGATCAACAATTTAATCCCCTTAAAACCAAGGAGTTCAAAGATGACCAGCTGTTTTAAAGTGTGAAAAAAGGGTTAGGTGTTAGAGACGAGTCCATAAAGGAGATGGAAGAAAGTGAATTTAAGTGTGGGGAACTCACATGGGATTTGGGTGCAAGATACCTCGTACTGGAGAGGGATTCATGTGTAAGGCAGACTTCATTATTGAGATTTGGTTTAGATCAACGGACCTCTAATGAAGTTTGAATTTTTGTATACACTTCCCTCTCCCATTTCGAATATTGATGCTCCTCACAAAACTAAATCCTAATTCCGCATCTAAAAATTAAAAAAAAACCTAAACCCACTCGCAATACACTTTAAAATCAGATTAGCCAGCGTGAGCTCATCAAATAATTTGTTAAATGTTTGTCAACAATGAATTAGCATTTAATTGTTTTGATACGCATATTAGTTTTAAAATGCAACTATAACTAAATTCGATTTGCCCTCCATTTTAAGAAGTTTAGAGAGCACATAGAGTACTACTTTTTGTTAAGGGGATCAAAAGAGTTCACGTATCAGCTGTCGCTAAAAAATGAAAGCACTAATTTTTACAAGTGCACAGATGTAAAGCTATCCATCAATAGTATCCCCAATTTCGTATTGGAGCAAATACGAAATTTCCACGTCTCTGTTGTTATATTGAAATAGAAGAAAATCAAGATTGCCTTTTGTTTTTTTTAAGACAATTGTCTGGAGCCAATAAAGGTAAGAAATCTATAAGTGTCTGATCTACATGAAATCACATATATATGACAATATGGATGCCTGTGAAATTTCGCGTTGCACCTATTTTATAGTTATGGTGGATTTGATAACTAGACTCAATCTTAATTTCGAGATGCCTTAGATCTAAGTCCGTCATTATTTTATGGTCGCAATAGTACTAAAATAATTTCTTGAGCGCACTTTTCATTCATACCTAAATCCTTGTCCATTGTGAGGTGCCCTACACCTAAATCTCATTTCAACTGCGAGGGGCTTGTTATTAGTATAACATATGACATGACTAAATATTCGTTCCTAGACATAACTTTTTCGTGTTGACTTGATCCATTATATGAAGTCTAAGCCAAATTCCATATTGGTTCCCATTATCGAAAACAACACGCGCTATATTAACCATTTATATTCCAATTTTATATTATGCAGATTTTTCGTGCCTAAATCCCATCTTCCACTTCCGATGACTGCTAAATATAGGTATTTTATTGACCCTTCAATCCAAACAACTTTAGCTGTTACGTTAAAGATTAACACTGTAAAGCATTGTTTTAGAAACATGATGCGAAATAGCGTTTTAGAATAATTTACATGTCAACTCTTTAAACACATGGCGCCAAATGCCGTCCACTAAACACCAACCGGCAAATAATTGAATATGTTTTTATATATGTTGTTATTATCTAGATTCTTCGTGCCTAAACCCATCTCTCCTCTTCCAGAAAGCTAATATGTTACATTGCCCATTTGAAAAATGAACAATCCAATTACCTTAGTTGTTACGTCAAGGTTCCCTGAAAAACATTTCAAAAATGGAGCAAAGTAGAAGTGTTGAGGTAATAAGCACGCCATGATATTTAAACACACACTTGGCTTCACATGCTAAACACCTACCCGCCAAATACTGGCATATGTTTCGCTTCCACATAAGATTAGATATTTAAACTAGTGCAAATGGTGATTAATTTCCCTTTTACATATATGATGGCGGACCCACCATTTGGAGAGAGCTGATGGCGGTCCTCACATAGAGAACAGCCACGTTAAACGCGGTTTTTTTAGTTTCACAACACTGTTAAAAATGTTTCCCCATTTTACCCCCGTTACCTGTTAAAGTACGGTAAGCACCACTTATTTACGCTTTATTACCTATAACCTAACATAAAAATTACACTTCTGGAATCAGAAAGCTTGTAAATAAACAGGGGGGCGAGAAAATATACTACCCATTTTGAAAGGGTAGTAATTTATACTGCTGATCGTTTTATTATATTTTTTCCCGTAATATTACGTTCTTTGTAACTTACTTTGTTTTAATGTAAGATATGAACTAGGAAACGTTTTACCTATAATGTGTTAAATAACGCGTAAGTAACGTTATTAAAAATGCAAAATCTCATTTTCCCTATCATTTTTAAGAATAGGTTTACAAAACTCTTGTAGAAACCCCAAGTCCTCCTTTTGTATTATCTTTAGTTTAATTTGAAAAAAAAAAAGTAGTGTACACACATATATTAAAAATATTTCATTTTTTAGGATCTGATATCTTGTAAAGTCATGGTGTAGTGGATAAGGTGTTTAGGACTTGTAATCTAAGGCCCTGGTTCGAATCTATGTAAGGTACATGTATTAAGTTTATCATATGATGATTAAGTATTGGTTACATAAAATGTGTACATTTACCCATATAAAACAAAGTGTATAAACTGGTTTAAAAAATTTTATTTCTTCATGTTTTCCCATTTTTCTTACCTTTTTCTCAAAATTTTAGCCTGAAATATAACTGTTTTACAAACCACGTGGTACGGAAATACAACGGTTGTATGATGCCGTAGCTACAACGTGAAAATTTGGTAAGAGGATGTAGTAACGTTTTAATTTTTAATAATATTGTTTAAAACAAGTTAAAACCAACAATAACGTTGAAGCTGAGATTTTACGCCGTTATTTACGTTCCCGCCAATGGTTTCGTATTTTTATGGCACAAGTTATTTTACGTTCTGCACGTTGTGAGTCCCAGCTGCCAGTCAAATCCTTTCTTTTACAGGTTTATTTTTAACAGTGTAGATGTTATTCAAATAAATTAATGATGTTAACTGAATAGGTACTTGCTATTATTTAAGTAAACTACAGTATGTAACGTGGCTTACCGTATGGATTTCACAAAACTTCAAAATCATCGTGAGGAAAACGAGATAAATATCCCGAAAATTAAAAGATTTTGCATTTCGGACTTGACTCATTAGTAACGTCAATTCTGTGCTTCTTATCACCAACACAGACGAATTTCTGTACCTGATTAAAAAGAAATAGACTTGTTATATATAAACTCAAATACATATAGAGAACGTATGACTATTGTACATGTGCATAATCACTCGTGTGTTTAGTAATTTGACAAACTCTTTGTTTTCCTTTTTCTATGTTCAAGGCTAAAACACGTATCAAATACTATTTTATTACGAAACAGCTATTACAATGGCTTATAGATTTAGTTTTTTTGTTTAAACATGGTGACTAAATTAGAGCAAGAATGTGAAAATTTTGTATCTTTTCTACATACAATAATGAAAAAAAAACTTATTAATTTCATATTATGTCATCTGTGTTCTTAATTTGCTGAAAATCACGCTTAATACCGTATTTTACAAATTCAAATTATTAAGAGCATGTTTGCTTGAATTCATGTAATAACAATGTAATAATGACGTTTAACCATGTCTACCAAAACGCCCGGGGGGGGGGGGGGGTTACACCCCTGTGATTTTTGTTACGGAACAATCGATCCCTGTACAATTGGGACATTTTTTGGGTAGTTAGGGTTTCTTGTTCCATGGTGATAAAATAAGTACCAACATCCACCTCTATGGACGTCACTATGACGTCATATGTTGAAGAAAGTAGGGAAATACTGAAATATAGGTGGAAAATTGATCATTTCGCAATTAGCGGACTCAAAAAAGCATTATTATAGCACTAAAATGCTCTAATTATAATGTAAAAACTAGAGTCATTTCCATCAAGTAGAGCCCAAAACCGCATGAAAATCGAATTCCAAACATTTTTGGCGAAAATTGAATTTATTTGTGCTATGATGGAAATGACCAATTGCTAACATGCGAACTTTTTGACGTCATTGTGACGTACGTAATGCTAGGCATGCTGATACTAATTTTGTGTTCATGGAAGAGGATGACCATAGCTATCTATTGGGACCAAAATCAGGTACCGGTGATTTTCTGGGTGTGCTAGGCCTGTGGTACTTCTCTCCCTAAAAAGGGGGGGGGTGGTAACCCCCCCTATCCATCACTTTGGGATCACCCTGTATCTACCGTACCCCGTGGGGATGTTGTTTTGGATGAAAAGGAGCGGAAAATGTAATTGACAATTACATTACATAATTGGCACCAAAAAGGGGTTTTTTAGCAAGCTGGGGAAAACACCTGAAAGGGGGTAAACCACCCCCTTTCGGTAGACGAGGGTTAAAATGAACAGACCTGGGGCCCGTTCACAAAAGAACACGATCAATGTAAGTTTGATTTATCGAGCTGAATGGGAATTGAAAATTTGCCCGTTCAGAGTTTCAATGATTTAATGCTTACACATTGAAGTCTTACATTATTAACTTAATATTGAGCCTGTAGGTTAACCCAGCATGTCATCAAGTTGTATCCCCTCTGATTTTACTACGTCTGAAGTTGTGAATGAATGTGACGTCACCCGGTGGCGCCGGGATGTCTGGTTAGGGATCTGTAGATTGATCAATTATGACTATCCCTCTAGGCATCGCATGCGCGCGTGGGGCTTCATGTGTTCATTCCAACTTCAGGTAATGACTAGCGCGGGCAACCGCTAGCTGATTTGAATAGGAGCGGTCACTATAAACTGGTTGATCACTCTTCACATAACGCCAAACTTCGGAGACATACAATATTGTCTCCAAGCCTTCTCCTTATTTTGTCTTTATATGCCTCAAATGTGTTAAGTCAAGAGCTAGCTATCAAGATTTAGCCCCCCCCCCACATCACAAAGTATGAGCTATGAAGCCAGGATCTCGAACATTACTGCAAAATTTATGTGCAAGCCAAGGAACTCGCATGTACTCCCAAAGACCCCTCAGTGGCATAGCTGTGGTCGGAACATAGGGGAAGAAAGTTGAGGTAAAATCGGGAAATCGTGAAAAATCACTTGGTTTTGGACGCTACCCTCCGATCGGGGGAATTTCCCCCTTCTGACTTTCCCCCCTGAAAGCGCTTCTCAGAAATGCTGCCAACGCCACTCGGCCACGTACGGGTGCCATCTCTAAGGGCGCTGGATGGAACCAGCACCCACAGAATGGCTTCTTCGCTACTCTCCTTACTATGTCCAAGGGTTCAAGGCATTTATTGTCGTGCATATTCATTACTTATTACTCCGAAGGGTCGTTATTCCGAAGGTCATTATTCCGAAAAATAACACGAGGGTCATTATTCGGACAGCTCTTTTCCGAAGGTCATTATTCCGAAAAAGCATGAGGGTCTTATTTCGAAGGGTCATATTTCCGAAAATACTATGACGGTCAATTTTCCGAAGGTCATTACTCACTTACTCCGAATATAAAAACATAGGGCATTACCCGCAAAGACATAAGGGTCATACTCGAAATTAACATACGAGCCATTATATTTCCGAAAATAATTACGGGTCTTATCCGAAATACATAAGGGTCCATCACTTCAAAATAACTGACTGTCATTTTTTTCTCCGAATGGGTCATTACTCCGACAATAACATAAGGGTCATCATACCGAAAATAACATGACGTTTCGTTTTTCCGAAGGGTCGTTTTTTCCTAAATAACATCGGGTCCTCACTCCGAAAATAACACGACTGTCGTGTTTCCGAAGGGTCGTTATTCGAAAATAACATAAGGGCATCACTACTCACTCCGAAAATAACATAACGTCGTTTTTCCGAAGGGTCGTTCTTCCGAAAATAACACTCAGGGGCATCACTATCCGAAAATAGCAATGACGGTCTTTTTCTTGAAGGGTCGTTACTACTGCTCTTCCGAATATAGCATAAGGGTCATCACTCCGAAAATAACTACTTTAGAGCAAATAAATCTTTACTAAAGATGGAATGTAAGATGCCAATAGTGTCGAATTTACTCCATCTATACTTTATGCAAATTATAATCGGTCAAATAGCAATCGAAGATGGTCTGAAAAATATTGGAGCCAAGGTTTTAGGGGAACGGCGTTGTCGTGTGGATTTAGGTAAGTTGCAGAGATGCCATAAAAATTAGCCTGTATAGATTGCCGGCCACAGGACCAAAATATGACTTTGGACGGCGTTATTTTGTTACAAAGGTCCAACCTAGTGGATTCATACAACCATGGGATGTACATCAACGTAGGGGTGTGGCCCTTTTCTAATTTTTTATTGTTAGGGTAAAAATGGGCAAAAAAGGTCAACTTGGTCGCAAAATAGGTTTAAATTTAGTCGAAATCATCCTTTCTTTCTGTCTTCAAATAATCTATCAAACAGTACTTTACCGTCAAAGGAGGCATATTCAGTGAATATATGGAAGCCATTCCAATTTATAAATTTTGGGGTCAAAATTGGCCAAAAAGGTCAAAATTGTCCAACAAATAGGTAAATCAGGCCCAGTCGAAATAACTTAATTTCTTAAAATAATCGATTAGAACATGTCCATTCACCTTCAAAGGAGTCGTATATAGGTTGATAAAATGAAGCCATCCGATATAGATGTGGGGTAACATTGGCCCAAAAAGAACAAAATGTGCAAAAAGGTAAATACCTCAGTCCCAATAACTTCGTTTCACAAAAAATTTCAAGGAAACTTTGCCGTTACATCTCAGGAAACTTCAATAAGTACCTTTGGTGCTTTCATTAAATTCCATTTTTCATATTTTTAGATCAAAATGACCAAAATCCTCAAATTTCCCAAAATGGTTAAATCACTTACATCCATAGGTGTCATAGTAAGTGGATAGAAAGCTATTTGGCTTAATTGACAGATTTTGTGGTTGAAATGACCAAGGTCATATAAGTGTTTTGCCTTTTCATCAGGTGAAAAGAGTGCTAGCCATTTAACTTTACAGATTTCTGAGTCAAAGTGGAATACATGGGACCAAATTCATCCAAAACTGATCAAAATCAATTAAAATGGGTGAAATAACGAAACGTATCACTTTGTCCTACTCTGACATTATGTCTTCTTTTTGCACAGTAGGTCAAAAGAATATATGCTAGCCAGTCATAGATTTCGGAGTCGAAATTGATCAAAATCAACTAAATTGGAAACCAATTGATAAACCGTGTGGCTTTGTCCACATTTTTAATTATTACCGTGAATTGATATAGATTTCTATTGAATATCAAATAGTTGTTAGGGCCAGGGTGTTGATTTTTCTAGATCTCGGATGCTAAGTTTAAATAGGCAAAATTACCTGACATTTATAATCAGCTAAATTACTTTTTTTATGATTTTTAAACTACATCTTAATTTTTTTTTTTTTTTTTTTTAATTATTAGTCCACATTCTGATGAACACAAATTACGACACACATGTTATAATCAGTTTTATACCTTGAATTTTGATATGCAAGTTGTATTATTTGTCCTATCTAAATTGAAAATTGTTAAGTAAATCATTCCACGAGAATTTAATATAGGTTACTCATAAGGCTTTTTGTAAGTTTAGTATTATACACAGTGATTTATCAAAGGTCTAAGCGTAGGCTGGTCTTGTTTTAATTTTGGACCTGGGTTTGATCAATATTAACAGCCAAAAAATTACCCATCAATCTTGTCCCGTTCTAATGCTTAGCCTAATACACGAGAACCATTTAATTATTTTGGACCATTTAAACCATAACTGAATATGCGATAAAATTGGGACAGTGACTGTTTTCCCATTTCGGGTTATTGCTTTACAAAATGCTCAATCTGACCTGTTGATTAAAACCTAACAAAATTAAAACAAAATTTTAATTTACCGGAAGTGGTCAAAATTTTGGTATAAGAAGAAAGCTACTATTTTTCTCATTTCCCCTGTGAAATATTATAGCTAAAGAATATTTGGTTTGGAAGTTATGAGCGAAAATGTGCCCCTTTTTGGTCGACCAATATTAATTTTACAGAGTACTCCATGGGAATTGCAAAATCACGTTTTTAACTCTCACGTCAAAACGGGTTGAAATATCGGCGCGAAACTCTACAGATTGCGTTTTGGGGTGAAGGCCATTCCATCAAGATATACTTATAGTCTTAAATCGGGCCATCCCCTTTAAGTAATTTTATGATTCGTGTATTCATAGCACTATGCACAAACAAACCTCTCTATTGAAGCCTGTATAGCAGATTTTAGTGAAAAGTCACCCACGCTAGTCACCGATGGCAATACGCGCATGTGTAGTACATTCGGGTGACTGACCTAAGTATACACAGAACCGAATCTATGTTTACATTGTACGTGTCATGCAAACCATGCTTGACCGCGCCCACAAACACGGTTCCCTGCATATAATTATGACAGCAATCAATACTCCCATTGCAAGCTATTGCATTTCTCAGTTCAAACTTGGTTCCACTGCTGGAAAATAGCCATGCATATTTGCTATGTCACCTTATTAAAATTATATGTCACCTTGCAATGATGACACTGTGGGTTC